>JAAGNO010001477.1:0-29903 GCA_033439905.1 Ceryle rudis | reverse complement strand
GTGATTTCCAAAAAACACAAGATGAAAATAAATTAGAAAAAAAAAAAAAAAAAAAAAAAAAAAACAAACTCTAAAAATTTAAAAAGTGTTGGCTTGTGTTTAGTTTCTTTGATGCCTTTTTTTTTTTTTTTTTTTTTTATTACAATTATTTCACTTAACCGGTTTAGACAGCTAAAGAAAGAACTGAATCTATGCAACTCATGGAATAGAACCATTGGCAGGAATAGGGAAGGGAACCTCTTAAATAGCTGCCAGGTGAACAGTAACATGGAGCCACTGTCCTAGTTCAGATTTAAAAATTATACCCGAAAAAAAATGAATTCCTGACATGGAGAACACAACTGGACAATTAAATCAAAACTTGAAAATAGACAATGGATTTTTTTTTCCTTTAAAAAAAAATCTCTAGTTTTGGATCGAGAAATAATTACCAGAAAATAACAAGCCAAAGAGAGGAAAATTACAAACTGAGAGTGTACAGTGCAGAATTTTCCCAAGCTCCAGAGACTGGTGGTCCCATTGAATCGGAAAGGTCTGACAGTTGGGACACCAAGAGCCTCCCATTTCTGCCCAGGCCACCAGCATCAACAATGGGCTCTTTCAATTCAGCTTAGGTACAGGATGCTGGTGGCTACTATGCACAGGCAAAGACTACAGGACTCATACACAGAGATTTTCTGAGCCTGGAAGCCACTGAAGCATCAGTACCATCTTCTACGTCTGAGTACACAGTTTGGGTTGACCTCCCAGCTGTTGCTCCAACCAGGTAACAGGAGTCAATAAGAGAATGCACTGTATGAACAGCTATCTTCTACTAATACTAATAGCTTCATTCTACAGCTAATAACAGCTTAAGGAGTATAATCAATATTCTAAGAAATATTGGTCATGATCAGTGTCTTCTTCTGACTTGATTCCCTTTAAGGGTAAAGCAAAGATTAGTGTAAAAAAAAGAGACTGTGTTAATAGAAAATAGAAAATTAGAGCTCCTGGCGATAGCAACTTCTGACACACTTTGTAATTGGCATTCTCAAAACCTGACTCCCCTCCTACATTGTAGAAGGACCTTTAATATATTTGACATCTAGAAGCACTTTGTTTCATCACATGATCCTACCACACCTCACTATGTTGGTTAAAGTTGAAACTTTCCCATTATTCAAATGGGAAATAACTGGTCAGCACTGCCAGGGATATATTTTTTTAAAAAACTACAGCCAACCTTTTTTAACTCTAAATACCACAAAATCTGAGCTCTGGAGAATAAACACCAATCGTCTAGCTTACATTTCCATCTTCAAGACATAGTTGGTCTTCTTAGAAGTGGAGCCTCCTAAGTACAGTTCAGTTGATTTTCATTAACTAATAGTTTACCGTGTTGTTTGAATACTCATTACCAGTTGCTTTTTCATTTCTGAATCTTAACAGCAAAAGCTGCTGTGTATTCATTAGACCTAAGAGATTATGTTCAGAATTGGTGTTCTCTTTTTTTTTTTTCTTTTCATTTTCTTTAAAAACAAAGACCCAAAACCATAACTGCAATACAGCTACCTAAAACCATTCAAATCTAAGTATGTGCTTCTACAGTAGCTTCAGTTCTTGTACATTGAGGCCACTAATTTACAGTGCTGTCTTCCTCCTGTCCCAAGCCATGCACTGCCATCCATTTCTCCATACAAGCACTAGAATTTGTGCCGTGTAGTGAGACACTTCAGACGACTGGTCTGACTGGAAACTAGTCCTTCCAAAAAGGGAAAATATAAAATAAAATAAAGGTTAAAAAAAGGGTTAATTTTCAGCTGGTCTAAGCAGGGAAACAAGCTTCGTACCATACTCCTGTTTAATTAGAACACTGTTCGGGGACAGTGGAGAGTTCTTAACCTTGTCTAGCAGAAATGTGTTGCAGCCTGTCTTGATCTACATAAAATGAAAATGTGGTTATATCAGAGAATTCATCTCACTTTTAATTTAGTTCGCATAGGTGAGAATATTAGTGAAGACACTGCTGAACAGCCTTCATCAGGAACTGGCAACTGTAATGCCTGGTACAGGCTTTTAAAAGGACAATACTCTAGCTGCCAGACCATACTGACAGATCCTCACTGCTCCTGCTACACATGCTGCCAAAGTTACTGGCTCCTGCTACAGTCACACTTACCTTCTGCTATGAAAACATACCCTAATAGTGGCTAATTTTTTCATGGGTGTTATCACTAATTGCTCCTCCAAAGTTCTTGTTCCCCCAATGTACATTATTGTTGTGATCCTGTAAGCATAAAATACAAAAGCCCGAGTTTCAAAAGGGCCACAAATCTTCATGTCTTTCTGGACTGGGAAAGCAGACTTGTCCTGCATCTGACACTACTCTGATTATCTCTGGAGGACTGGCTCATCAAAGGATTATAAAACTCTGACTTCAGAATTTGGGAAAAAAAAAAAAAAATCCCTAAACCCAGAAGTTATTTCCTAATTTTTTGGGATTTTTTGAAACTACCATGTCAGATAGACTGTAAAGTTTTCCCAGAAAAGTTTGGTTTGTTTTTTATTTAAAAAAAAAAATGGATTTCAAGAATCTTGCCTTCAACATAAAGGTTTTACATGTAGAAAAAAAAAAAAAAGAATACAGCATAATCTGTAATCCCTTTTCTATGACCCTATTTAGATTGCTTTTATTCAAATAAATGTGCCCATTTCAAGCCTGAACCTGAACTACAGCTCTTCTATAAACGCCACTGAGAAACTCAACACTGCATTCCTCCAAAGTGCAAACTGCCTCTAACTATTAACTTCTGCTAGGACACTCAGTAAGTGAATCAGTAACAATTATGTTTTGTTGCGGATAAGACCTGTACTACAAGAGCTAAACAGCTACCTGGGCTGAGAACACCACAAGATTCACTGCTGTTCATCATCAGATATACTGTCAGAAAGCAATCTGGTAGTGCAACTCAAGGTAGTGATGAGCAAATATTAAGCAAACTGAATTTAATTTTTCCAGAAAAAGTGAGCAGTCCACTTTTATATTCCAACAACAACACGGAATGAAGGTGATTTCCTGCTCACACAAAACCATGCAGCACTTACACAAACCCTCAGCTCCCAATTTGAAAACTGCTACCTTTATGGCTGCAATTAGTTGGGTCAGACTCAACATACCTATGAATGAACAGCCCCTCTCCAATAACCATTAATGGACCAAAATTCAGAGATACAAATCTTAATGTCTTACTGCTATAATCCTTTTCCTACTCTCAGAAATGTTATAAGATCCTTCACTGTCCTTAATAAAAGCCATCTCAAAAAACAACAAATACCAGTAAGAAGCTATATAAACAGAACTGAAATTTGTGGAGAAATTCTAATTCTAAAATCCATTATAAAAATTAAGAATATTAACAAATATTGTCTTAATATCTCTAAAAATAGCTGTGTCATCATAATCGTATCTGAATGGCATAAACATTTCACAGAATCACAGAATATTCATGGTTGGAAAGGGCCTCCTAGATCACAGAGTCCAGCCATACCCATAACAAAAAATCACCTAAAAAAACCCCAAACACCTAAATACCCTGATCAAACATGATTTCAAAAACACAAAACACACAAAATAACCCCTTACATGCCTGCCCCTAGAGAATGTTGTGAAGCACCATGTCAACTCATTTCTTAAAATACCTCCAGGGGTGGTGACTCAACCACCTCCCTGGGAAGGCTGTTCCAGTGCCTCACCACTCTTTCTGTAAAGAATTTCTTCCTAATGTCCAATCTAAACCTCCCCTGGTTCAACTTCACTTAGCCTAGCCTGCTCTTTCATGCAATTTGTTTACAGACTGTGTCTAGTTTGTTATTTGAGAATGTCATGCATTGGTCAGATGTTTTCTTACCTTTTTCCCATTTATTTCAGAAAATGTTCTATTATTGGACTCTTCCTTGATCTTGATTCAACAATCTCAATAAACTGTTGGATTACTCTAGCTGTAGTCAATAGTCCTTAATCATGTATATTTTCTCACACAGTTTAACTCATAATAGACCTGTTTGCTAGCACATTAAAGATTAAAAGCTCTTTTGTTTTTTCTTTTTGAACACTAGTCCTTCAATGCTGTTTGATCCTGAAAAGTCACAAGATACCGTACCTTAGAACAGGAGTGTACTACAGTTAAAGGATCAGACCTGGAAAGACTGGTATTATCTGCACTTAATGTCCCTATCTCCAATCACTTCCTTTTTGAGTCTGGAAACAGGCACTACTCAAAATACTCATAAAATAGATTTTCATTAAAAGTGCCATTCTTACAATTACTCACGTCATTGGACCCTGATTTTCTTTAAAATAGAAATTCACAAAGTCCCTTCACATAGGATACCTCATCTTAAAATCACCTTGCCTGAATACCAACCCTTAAAAAGTTTCATCCAAGAAGTAACTTGAAAAAATATCTTCTTACTGAACAGATCTGCTCTTGGGGAGTGTAAGGGCAAATGTTTCCTCACTTCAGAATACAGTTTTTGCCACTCTTTACTGCTGTTAATCTTGCAAAACTAACATGACTTCCCTCACTGCACAGGAGCCGCAACCCTGTTCCTGCAGCAACAGGATTACTGATGAAGTTTTCATTGCTCTAACAAAATTTTCATTCTGCTACATCTATACAGTCCCACTAAAAAACCCTGTCATTTACCAGAAACAATTAGGCTGTGCAAGTATAAACAAGGGCAAAATAAATGTTACTCATGATGAGCACTGAAAGAAAAAAGGACAAAAAAAAAAATGCAGTGAAAGATTTAATGAGCTCAAGCTATTTAACTTATCAAAGAGAAGGAGTGAAGATCTGAAAGTACCTACCCGGGAAACAAAAATTTAATAATGTAAGCAGTTTGATAAGCATGTAGTAAGCAAATGGGGAAGGAAAAAAAAAAGAGAAACATAACAGAAGGTGGAGACTAAACAAACCTAGAATGAGATGTGAGGAATCCCTATTACTTTAAATTTGAGACAAGTATGATTATTCTTCTGCATGACTTAACTACAAATGTTTCTTGAATCTAAAGCAGAAAACCCAAACCCGTATTACACAGGTGGGCCATTTATTTACTTTTTTTTTCTTCTTTCCCTGGCATTAAAGGTAGAAGGTGCCTCAACCTGTCTTTCCATGACTTTACTTTTCACTCACAAGTAACAGCAAGTCTCTGTGCTTTTCATTAATACAGAATGTCCAGTGCCCTGTTTACAGTTCATCTTTAAAGTCATTTCACCAGTTTCTTAGGAGGAACAGTACCTCCAAATAAATGTCTCTTTTATATCAAATTCCCTGAGCAAGGCACCAGAGCTAGTTTCAGAAAGTTAACAAAAAAGAGTCACACTGATACGCTGTTATCTACGATGAACTAATGGGCTTTGAAACATGGAAGCAGCTCCTGGAAAGTGGTAAATCATAAAGAACAGCATAAAACAGTATGTGCCTTTGTGTACTTCCTATTGCACTAAGGTGACTTGCCCACATGCCCTAGGAACTAGCCCTAAACAGGCCAGCCTGGATAAAGGAAGAGTTACAGTGATTTTAGTGTGCTGCCATAGTGCGGAAACAGGCATAAAGTAAAAGGGTGGTATTTCAGCCCAAAATCGTAGGAAAAAGTAAAACAGATGCCCTACAAATTATCAATTAAAAGTCTTTTATAGTTCAGAAATTTTTTTTTCAGTGAAAAATATTTTTTCATTTGCAAAAACAATGATCCCATTATATTTTGTGTTTGCAATTAGCTGAATTCAGGTGTGGGAAAACATGTGGAGCTCCTTGCTAAACTTTTAAGGGGGATATATTTATATGAACGATCATGTGTGTGCATACATACATTTCCTTTTGAACTGCTTTTATACTTGAACTCCAACATCTTCAAGAATGGGTGGAAGCAATTATTTCTCTTCTGATAATCTTGAGAATAAAAATGGCACCAGAACCACAAAAGGCAGAGTGCAGAATATTTTAAGATTCACAGAACACTCACTGATCTAAGGAAATTCATCGTAGCTGATCTAAACTGCATGCTCCATTTCAAATGGCTTAAAGGATAGCAGAGAATAGCACTTGATAAGACAAAAAGCATTTCAATGTCTTAAAAAAAATAGCTACCAGAGATACAACTATAATAAAACTCTTTGAAACTAGCAGAAGCCTCAAATACAAGCTCACTTAAACATGAATCTATTCTTCTGGAAACTGATTTGCAAATATGAGACATTTCCAGAGCGGTAACCAAAATACAACATAATTATGCTCAGAATAAAAAGAAGCATTTGACTATGAGTTGTTTCATAAGCAGGTTCATAGGCCCAGATCTGCAGTGGTAAAAAGAGATTCTATTAAAAACAACAATCAAAATATCACCTAGATTTCCAAGAACAATCATGAAGCTACAGAAGTATTCACTGAACAGCACAGGTTTAATACCTTTTTTACAACGTGTATTTTCAACGATGGCTGCAAATACAGTCAAAAGCATTATTTAAACTGGAATCTGAAATAACAGCAAGTCTTACAGCTTTCAGTTCTGACATGCAGATTGCCATCTCCAGTAAGAAAAAGAATTTGAACCTTCTAGGACTTGGGGAATATTAGTTCACTATAGAATGGTCAATAAGGAAACCTCAACATTCACATGCACTAAAACATACTTGAACCTTAGAAACTGTCAATATTGATAGTCCACGGATCTACTATGACAGGAACATGATGTCTGAAATGCTTGATCCAAATACTCCACCTACGTCATTTTTACGTCTATGATCCATGCTCCCTCTGTTCACCCATTTCAGGTTTCTATATATGTATGAGCTCAGTAGTGTGACAGAAACAAGTGCAGAATTACTTCTAACACATTTTAGCTCCATGTATGTAGGGCTGTGATAAATTTTATGAATATGCCTGTCCTCACAATCCTCTCAATTACTTCAAAGCCCAGTACATACAAGAAAAATGGTCAGACAACAGAACATGTTGGGGAGAAATGGAGGGAAAGAATATGTACTCTATTTAGTCAGTCAATACCTTATAGAAGTCACTCTTTGAAAACATGAATCATCATCTCAAAATAGTGTTAATAAAATAATAGTCACAATAATAACAGCAATAGTGAAAGATAACGATGATAACTTTACTGACTTAAATCTCTCCCCTTGTGTATCTACACATATAGAGAGTTTAAGGGGTTTCCTAGTGGTACAATTAGGAAACATTAAACAAATCAAGAATTTGTAACAATTAATAAATAAATAAATAACTTTTATAACTAAATATACATAATAGCAGCTCAATGGGTATTTTTACGTGGTTCAACTTTAAAGTCAAAGGCCAGATCTCCATGTTTTCAGCTGAGGTCTCATTTACAGTCACAGCAAATGCTAAATAAGTAAAGAAACTCAAAGTATTTAATGAGAAACATAACTTTGGGAGGGGCAAGGGAGTAAAAAAATACAGTTAGATCTACAAACTTAAAATATGACAACTATGTAGATTTGGACTTTTTATTAATATAATTAGTAATTTTGGTGATGAAATATCCCAGCTGGGGCCTTGATCACTTTAACTACAGGATATATTGAAATTAACATAAACCCAGCTTCTCTTTGAAAGCTTCGGAGGAGCAGTTGCTCAGGTAGTCATTTAATACTGACTGTAAGAAAAGGAAAGCTAGAAAATGCTGGGCTGCTTAGTCACATCCATAAAATCCCACTTAAGTCCACACACACCAGCTAGAGAATTACAGGCATATTTTTCAAAAATGCTATCCCAAAATCAACCTTTGAAAAAAAGTCATATACAGTATATCTAATTAAATAATAAAAATGAGGCAATAAAAAAAATCTATAAAATATTCTTAAAATATCTCAGCTTTGCATTTTCCTGCTTTCCAAGTCCCTTACAAAACAGAACCATAATGGCTGAGCCATCTTTAGTTGAGTCTTTCCTGATTTCCTCAAAGAATTACAAAAAATTAACTTCTCTTGAAAATGCTGGAAGGTAGAGATTGTTAACTCTTTTACATTTCAGAGTATCATTGTGAAATAATTCATGTAAGTGCTTCAGTAAATGAGTACTGGCATCTTCATAAGGAAACTATTTGTTTCAGACAGTAGGGTCTCAGTTAAGCCTATGGGTATCTTACTATTGTCTCCAAGTTCACTGCATCATAATGATCAAAGCAATCTATATTCTAGTTGTCCCATATAGCAGAGTGTTTAAAACATTATTACTGTTTCAACAACAATAAATAAGAACCACTAAAAGCTGCTGAATATTCAGTATTACATGAAAGACTGCCATTTGTTCCTGTTAAGAAACGTGCCAATGATTTTAAAAGATAGATCAACTGCTCAACACCTTTCATATAGCATTGCATACCCAATTCCAGACTTTGCAAAACAAATGACTTATCAGAAACATTCCTAAACCTCCTGACATCTTCAGAAATTCAGACAGAAGACATTCTTCTCAATTGCTCAGACGCTAGATTTCAGTGTAGACAAATGCCAAAGGAAAAAAAAAAATCAATCAAACAATTAAAACAACCTACTAAATTTCTCTATATAACAAAGGAGAAACAGTGTGTGTTACATAATTTACAAAAATGGTAAGACATTATCATAAATCCTGCTGACAATGGAGGAGCCGCAGTTCTTTTGTACTGGGATCATTATACTGAAGAAGCAGCAAAACAAATGGCAGAAATGTGTTATTTTAAAGCACCCCTGAAGTCATAAAAGTTATTTCTATAGCATGAAATCCCATGTAAAATATACGCAAATTATTATGAAATCAGGTCAGGGAAAATGACAGAATTCACAAGCCAAGTACTTGGGACACCCTACAATGGCAGGGTGCTCCAAACTTCCTGAAACAAGTATCTGTCTTACAATGACTCCTGGTATTAAACCCACATTAAATCCTTATCAACATAAATACTGCCTTCTTTGCACACATAACAGACCTGAATGAACATAATTGCCAACAATACAAAGTACCTTCTTGCCACTGTGGACATGTGGTGGCATATAGTATTAACATCTTGATACAGAAAGTTAAGCAGTTAAGCTCCTTACAGTTCAAAATACACCATAAAGTCTACAAACCATTACTGCCATCAAAAATGGACTCAATGAATTAATATTTCAGAAATTCATTAAAAATTAAGAATACTCATTTTTACAACTTCCTAAGTTTAGCAGAATATGTTCTTCCACCAAACTGTTTTACATTTAAGGAGGAGATTGTTATTCCCGCAAAAATATTGTTAGCTTTAGAACTGAAATGCAATTTTTTATGCCCTCTTTCAATAAAATGGATAGCATGTGTCTTACAGATTCTTAAAACAGAAACAAATCCTACCAGTACCAAAAGGTACACTATCTTGTATTTTGAGCACTATGTATATTACATGAAATATTTAATAGGAGAAAATTTTCATCATTTATTGAAAAGTTCTTGGGCAATCCCTGGAAAATGTAACCTAAGCACTGTGATACAGCTAATTCATGAACTTCTGTGATTTGACTGTGAAGAAACAGCAATGTTTTTTCATCCATTTTCCAGCACTAAAACTTTAAATTCTTAGCTCTGAGAAAACTGTCTCTAGACCAAATACTTCTGACAGAAGTTATAATTCTTCATCCCAATGAAGTGATAGTAGAAATAAAAATAACAGGCTAGAAGCCAATCTTACAACCTGATATTCTACATCCCTCCTGCACAAAACCTTCCATCATCAATACAATTCCAAATGCTGCCTTCTCTAAAAGCCCCTTTTGTTTATTTTCCATCCAGTAAGAATAACACTTCTCCATAAGGCTCCTCTCTCCTGCCCATTATTAACTACCTTTATCTCTCATAACATCTTAAATCCTTCTCCAGATATCAGTGCCCTCTCCTTAACTATGATTCCCCCTTTCATTCACATCAGCAAACCCAAAAGCAACCTCTGCAGACTTGGCTGTTGACCCATGTACATTTCTAAAGAAAGTAAGGTTGAACAGGCTAAAGGCCATGTAACATCCATGTGCTAGGCACCCAAGCCTCTGGCTTCTCTACTACACACCTCAATGGTACACTCAAGTGCACATATTTGTCCCTGTGCAAGTGGAGTCCCCTTTTTTCATACTCATAACTAATAAACAAAACTGAATACACTGCTTGTTAATTATTTAATTATTAGATGACACCGAGGAAACATTGAGCTCATTTTCAGGCAGAAACTGAATCCATAACCTGCAAATAAAATATGGAAGAAGCACTGCCTATGGTTGCTCTATGGTATCCAGGGTGCGTTGGCCAGGTAGTGGGATTCTGCTCTGCTTTTATTAACCATTATGTACCCAGATAAAAGTTTATTGAAAATCAAGATTACAGGAGCAAGCACTTAGAGAAGTAGCCATGTATGAGAGAATTTTAGGAATGAATAAAAAAAGGAGAGTTCAAGGACACTATCCCACCTTATCCAACAATCATATGAAATTCATATTATCTGTACTGTAGATAGCGCTAGTGGAAGAACAAAATACTGGTTTGTCAGTTAAAGAAAATGGTACCTGGAAAGTGAATATGCACAATAATATAATTTCCGATGCTCTGTCTCCAACATCAATTAAACCACAAATTATGCTTTTAGACTGAAAAGATACCCACTTCTACAAAGTGTTGAAGATCTGAAGTACTGCTACATATTTACTTTGACGAAAGTCTCCAGATGATGAAAACATACCCTAAGGATATAGAGAACTTGTTTTTTTCCTGTATAATTTTGTCCACCTACATAACTTCCCGGTTTTATTCTGAACGGCTGTTAAATTTAGCTCTTTCCACAAAAGAAAGGTACTTTGCGGGGAGAGGGAGGGGTGCAGAATAAATGTCTTCTTATAGATCAAACCCCAAGTAAATAGCTGCAGCAAAACCTAGCTTGCTCATCTTTCGCCAGACTGAAAGCAACCACAGAAAGCAAACGAGAGATTTCAGAGATTTTTTTTTTCCCCTTTAGAAGTACTAACAACTTTTCTCTTCTTGCTTAGCCACTAAAGGAGGGAAGTGATAATCCCTTTGAAATTCAGCACTTAACACCTATACGGTAGGTGATAATTGCTGCATTCCAAGAGGATTAGCACAGTGGAACCCACTTTACAGTGAAGTCAGACCATTCTGAACAGAGTGAAGTTTTGCTAAAACCATGACTACCCAGGGAAATTTCGAGTTTCCTACTGGTTCTCTGTAGACAAGGATCTCATAGCTCCAGACGTTTTTCCACCACATCTACAAAAAGCTGCTGAAGAAATCAACTGGTGTTTTAAACAGCTTCTCTGTTCTAAATAATAATAATAATAATAATAGTAATAGGGTAAGAGTATTCCTAAAGAAATACAAACTAGTATAATTCTGTCAACATAGCTTGCAAAAGCACAAAGGCTATCATAGCTTCGCTTTTCTTACAGACAGCAGACTATCTCTGTTGTTAACATTTGACAGGACTGTTGTGAACTAGGTGCTCACAATAAACAGCAGTCATTTTATACCGTATCAGAACCCTGAAGTCTAAGTGACCTGAGTGTCACATCCTGCATCCCTACAGGAGATGCTTTCTATACTAATGTACATGCCATTGCCAGGGGAAAAGAAGTCCCAAAGAAGGCAAGAAGTATGAGTGATGAAAGTACACTCAAGAAAACCCAGAATAATTTAGGGCTTTCACTCCATCTCACTTCACTAGCAGAGACTTAGGCTCAACCTAAGTTTCAGAGTTCTTCCACTATGCAGTACCTCCCATAGAGGAGAAGATGCTCTGTAACAAGTGGGCTACCTCTCCAGGCACAAGCCAAGATATATGGGGCATGGATGATGGTGAACAACAGCATCTCATCATTCTCTGCCACCAGAACATGGCTACAGGGAGCATCCAAAAGCTGAAATCAGACTCGACCTCAGAGACCAACCACATTTGTTTTGCAATACACAGCAGATCAGCTTTCCAAGATTTAGTAAAGTCTATTTCCAAGAGAGAGGAACGTGGCTTGCACTTCATTGATACATTTTTCTTTCAAAGATTTTATTTCTCCATTCATTAGCACTGAACCCCCTCCTGTTTCCTCCTTTTAAATACAGTGTTGAAACTGCTGTGTAACCCACAGTTCATTTCCTGGGCTAGGCTCAGGACACTGCAGTCAGGATGAAGGACAATTTCATGGCACACAGGATGACAATACATAAAACTGAAGGCACGGCTGCCCTCCCTCCTGACACTATCTTTTATTTCTGTCCCTGTTGCCTGGTCACTTGTAACAGCACAACTGCTGATGAAAATACATGGTGAGCTGTTTTCCCAAAACAGATGAAGGTTAATAAATATAATATGGAAAAAGGAGGAGTAAGCGGGCAGCATTTTTAACCTAGACCTGATCCTCTGCAGAAAATGGTCACACACCGTTGTACTGGCCCAGCTGTACAGGAATGTGATGATGGTGCCTCAAGAAACAGAAGACAAAATTATCTAAACCAGCCATGCTATCAAAATAAGCTATAAATCACAGACTTACTTCTACAGAAATACTATAAACAACAGAGAACTTTTCTCTGATCAAGGAACTGTTTATCTCATTCCTTACGTATCATACTTATATTTATTAACACATCATCTTCTAATACATGGATTTATTTCATACTTGCTTTTCATTAACTTTCAAGTTGTTGTTATTTCCTTTCTGTGCATGTATGAACGCTTCAGCTATTGATCTCTGCAGAAGAACAACCTCTTTCAGTATCTCTAGCCAAATACCATTCCTTTTAAAGGATAAAAAACTATCATGGAAGTTTAATATGCTAAACTTGTTTCTGTTTAAACTTGCTTACTGTAAACATTTATTTATTTTTTACCTTTCTCTTAAATTTGTAAAGTACAACCCAGGATTTCCCATTTCACTCCTACGTAGCCATTGCTAGTGAAGGGAGCCTAAACTGAGAAAATCTGGCAGCTGTAAAAATCAAGATTATGCCCTCCGTATTACTGATACTCTTTTCCACAAAGCCTTCAGATCCTCAGATCCTCGTATATGGCAAGTGAGTACTTAGAAATGATGTCAAATAAACTACTTCAACATCCAGGCAACTTTTAAAACCAGGCAATTCTTAAAGTGACAATAACTCCAGTGAGCCTAGTAGATTAAAAATGGTGACTGAAGACAGAATTTTCTCCCAGGCAAACTGCCAATATTTTTTTTAAAGGTAAACTCAAGCTTTTAATTAGCATGAACACTTCTCCCTACGAGTATCGCCACTGACTGGATCATCTCAAAAAGGAATAAAAGTGGCATCCTGCAACTATGCTGTGGAGCTTAGATTTCCAGCGAGCACAAGAGACGAAATTACCAACCATCATCTATAAGCAGAGCCATGGAAGTATAACCAAAAGTGAAGAAAATTTTTAGAAGCAAACAATGCCACAGTCCAGTGATTATGAAGTGAAGTAGGGGTGAAGAACACACATTTTAAGCCTTTCAATTTCCCCACTTTTGCTACTGGTAGTTTTTACTAGTCACTCATTTTTCTGGCTGTGTAAATTAAAATCTTTACTAAGAAAGCTAAACCAAGGATGATTAATATCTTCTGATAATTAACTTCCCTTCGTCCCACAGTTCAAAATGAAGTAAAAGTTATCCTCAGCCTGGCCTGTCATGGTGGGCAATGGTCCAAATCAAGAAAACTGGGTCAAGCATCTTTTAAAGCCAGCATTATATGCTTTAGCAAGCATAATTATCTATTTGTTTCTAATACAACACTGTTTCACAATTAAGAATTTGAATTATAATTTCTTCTAAGAGGGGAAAGTTAATATGCTAATAATTAAAATAATATATATCTCTTCTCTAAAATGATGCCTATAACACAATTATCTTTTTTTCTCAATTTATATGTCCACTGCATCACTTTATAATTATTAGAAGATACTCCAGGGCATATGTTGTGCTGGTGTACAGCGACTTCTCTGGTGGCTGAAATCATTCAGCCTGTGGACTTGTGAATCACAAAGCACCCACAGTTTAGAAAATCCTCGTACAGCACGTCATGTCAGATCTTGTTGCTTCAACGCAACCCTTGCACTCCTACCCTATCACCAGTAGCAAAACACTTAAGTACAGATGGGCTGAGCGCTGCTAACATCACACCCCCTGCATCCCTGCATCCTTGCACCCACCTCTGGTCTGTTAAAAGCACCAGGTATTTCTCTCTGAGCTTGGGATGAGTGTTTACTTTTGGTACCAAAGCATTCACAGGGGAATCTGACTTTTGTTCGGGGGGGCTGTGTGGATTTAACAATTCTCAGCGGGCTTTTGTAGGTGTTTAAAACCACCTCGAGTTAGCCAAGCAACTCATTTGCATGGCGAGAGTGCCAACCAGCTCCTACATCAAATATTCCTGGGAGGTGCCTGCCCAATGGCAGTGGGTACAACTAGCGCTCTAATCACTGTTGAAATCATTGATAGCGCTGTCTATCCACACTATGACAGACAAAAGCTGAAATGTATTAAACATAGCAATCCATCATCCCGCAGATGGGAAGCAGGAGCCAACAGAGTTCAGAGGGAGCGACTCCTGCTGCTAACAATGGCTGAAGTACTGACAGTTCACTACTCTTCCTTGCTCCTCACCGGGCTCTTCTCCCAGCTTCCCAAGAGCGATACATGAACAAACAGCCCACAGAAGAAGGAGGATTTAAATGCTGTAGACTTGCTGATACCTATTATTCCAACTCAGAATGCCTATAAACAAGCTTAAAGAGACATCAGCTCTCTTCTTTTTTTTTAAAAAAAAAAAAGGTTGTTATATAAGGAATTGTGAATTCAAATAAACACGAACACCTCCCCCCAAAAAACAAACAAACAAACAAACAAACAAACAAAAAAAAAAATAACACTTAAAAACATTAGGTGTGTAAATCTCATCTGAATATACAAGAAGCTGATGAGCTAAACATCTAGCACCGGCAGCTGGCAGCTGGAGACAAGCTACAAACAACAGTGCTCCAAATTAAGAAGTAATTTATGTGGAATACATCATTATTTTAACATGAAGGATACAAAGCTTTAAAAGGGAGAGAACAACTAGTAGACTTTTTTAAAGACAAATAAGTCTGATGCAAAGTAGTGGTATTTATGAAAGTTGATCTTTCTTTCCTGACTTATTTCTTGTAGGACACATGAGTCACACAATATAGCCAAAGGAAAAACTGCAACCGCTAACACCACATTAGTAAAGTATAAAAGGGAAAGACACTTTTCTTAGCATTTCAGCCTTGTCATTTCCAATTTTCTGCTCTTTGGACATGCTTGTATTCAAATTCTGGAACATCTATTCAGCATATCAATCCTAATTAGACAATCTGGGTCTGGAAAGGATGAGAGCTGGGTCATTTGCATAATTTAATCATAAATACTCAGTGATACATATTTCCAAATGCATTTGTACAATTATCTTTTCATCCTTGGGGCAATGGTATTAATATGATTAGGCAATATTTCTGGAAAAAACAGACAAGTATGCACTCTTTTTAACTGCAGCTTAGGGCGATATGAAAAATTAATTAATTTCTGAAGAAAATCAATTTCTGTACGTGACCACATTAGACATTGCTAAACCAAGACACAGAGTCCTTTCTCAATCAGAACATTTTATCATTCTTTTCCAAATTCTGATTGCTATATGAACATTTCAATAATAAAATTGTTAGATTATTTAAATTACCTTAATACATAGGCATGGAAAGTGACTATTTCTTTTTCATGTTACCCTGACAGACCCCATGTTTTAAAAAATGTATTGTTTGACCAGTCAATAGGAAACCTTAGCATTTGGTCTGAACTCATCTTATGTGATCTTTTATTAATGCACATTATACCGATTGAATTCAAGGACAGCAGGAAATAATTCAGCTCTGAAAGCCACAGCTGAAGGGAAAGAAAAAAAAAAAAAAAAAAAGACCCATGCTAACCTAAAGTATTTTAAAATTAATATAAGGTTGCTTCCTTGTTTGTTTTGCTGTGAAGAATTAGATAAGGTGTTCCTTCAACAGAAGCATACTCATTACAAAAATGTTGTGACATATGTGGGATACAGCCAAGCACCCAGGTGGCTAATCTCATTTTTAGAAGAAAGATACTGCTTTGTATGTTAATTGGTGAAAAAAAAAATACTACATTTATGTTTTTATATGTACCGTCTTTATTTCTTCTCAATCAACAGAAAAAGTAGAAATTACTGCATGCAAATGTTCAATATTCATTTAATTTGCATGAAGGTGCTTGAACAATTTTTTTATTCTAACAAGCTCATTTTTCATGCGTTTTGTCTTTCATCCTAATCTAGCATCTGTCATTCCTTTTTGAAGTTATTATCGGCCCAATTCCCTCTTGGACATGGTTGCTGGGTGACCGGTATCTTAGCACCCACTTTGACAGGAACAGATGTGAATCTGATCAAGAGATTTCCCATGAGTACCTGAAATCACAAACAACTTTCGGGAAAAACAAACAGCCTTGCTGTCACCGTCCCTCTTCTGCCCTCCTTCCCACTCCTTCCCCCATTCCTCCCCCAAAAAAAGAGTACAAGGAAGTTGAGGCAGAGTTATCCAGCATCATTAAAACACATTATTATTTGGCAGGTGAGCTCCCCAAATGTCTTTCTAGTCAATTCTGCCTTCAAACAGCGACTCTCGGCTTTAAGTTTAATAACCACCCTTTGAATACATCCAAAGATGACTGTTCGTTTCTAAGGTCACCATCTTCTAAACATTCCTGCACTGAACTTGTTTTCGTCACATGAATGCTCTCATTTAAATCAATGGGATTACTCATGTAAGCAAATTTCACATGCATACAAGCACCCACCAGTTGTTTTATAAACACCTAACTCACATTTTGATTACAAATAATGGTCTTTGATTGTTCCCACACTTGGTTGCCAGTATCTGTGAAACTTCAGCTTCTGAAAACTCTGCTAGCTATACCATGTGGGTACCAATACTGACAGTATTTAAGGACCTGCATAATTTTATTCCTATAAATTGTCATCCAACTGAGATGCTGTAGGCAACAGGACTCCTTACACAAACCAAAGCTTCCTTGCTGCTTGCAGGATTAAGACTTTTATGTGTTACCCAGCATCACAGTGACTACATTGTTTGTTGCATGTGTGATACGGAAAAATATGAAGAAACCTGGCAATTACAGTGATATGCTTCTGAAGTAAACTTAGAACCATACAAAGCATAGGTGAGAATTTCCAGAATGAGTGAATTTCTAAAAAACAAGCGTGTCTAACAAACTATTTCATTCTAGCCCTCTCTCCTTGCTGAGGCTATAATGAGGAATAATCACTGCCTGGTATTTGCACGTTAGTGTTGAGTGGGGGGGTAATCAGCAAAACTCAAGTCTTGTGTTCTAACAGTAACTTCTTTTATCTACATATGGATAACAGCCCCGGAAAAGAGGTGATTAAAGGAGATGGAGGCAATCCATTCTTTCAGGTATGTAATAAAAACATAAATACCTTCTGCCCATCTACTATCTCTGCCACAAGACTCTCATCCCGCATCAAACTCCAAAGCAAATCTTATTTCTTCTTGTTTGCTTTCCCAGGCACTACTCTAAAACTAGTCTTGCTTAGAGCAAAGAAAGGAAAGTTTTGTGATCCAAAGACTGAAAATTTGATCATACATATGTAAACTTATAAGGCTGTATGTAACAGTAACACCATGTAAATTTGCTTTCACATGCTGTCCAACAGCCTTCTACTTTTGTCTCTTTACTATACCACTCTTCAGCATGTTCCCAGCCCCCCAGCCTCAGGGCTCTTGTCCATACTGCTATTGCTAGGGTTAGCAACTGCTTCCAACCCAGAATCCTCTGTATTTGAAGTTTTCACGGTGCCTAATAAAATGGGGCTTTTATGAAGAATTGGAATTTTTTCATCTTCGTTTTCTTCAAAATCCAGAGAGCTCTGTGAGGGGAAGAAAATAAATAGAAGGAGAGGAAAGGGAAAAGGAGAGTTTGGATTTTCAAAGGTCTGAATTTGTTACTTCACTCTGAGTTGTTGTTTTATGATTATACAGATAACAAAAGAATTTTTTCCTCCCTAGTTTAGATGTGAAGAAAATTTAAGACAAACATTTCAATCACAATGAAGCATTCATTGCCACCACAGCTGATCTTAAAGATTTCCCTTATTTACTACCAAAATCAGAAAGCAGCCAGAATGTTTTATTGCTAAGTCAAAAGCCTTAGACTAGCCTGATTTAAACTTATTCTGGATGCAGTAAAATTCTACCCTGCATCTTCTACATCTTCTACCCAACTTACAAACAACAGAACTACACAGGAAAAGCCAAGTAAGTAAGTGCTTAAGAAAAATATTTAAGCCCCTGAAAGCAACTGGACCTCTACCTCTCATTAAAAATCATTTGGGAACAAAACCATTCGCTGTGCCTTGGAAAAAATGTTCCACTCTACCCACTCAGGATAACAGCATCACACAGTAGTCAAACCTGTTGATGGCATCACCAAGAACTGAATCACTAAAAGCATAAGGTTGTCTTACAGAAAGACAAAAAAAAAAGAGCTTAGAGATCATTACAACCACTTAACTGAGGTGAATTAGAAAGGGGTATTATGTACACATTTATAATAAATATAGAGTGGTGATTATCATCATTTAGAAGACTTCACTCTACCAGTCAAAGGAAGCATAGGCCATAAGTAACAGCCCTGTGATGCTGCCTCACAAAACAGTTTGGTTATCCAGACCAGCATAGTCATGAATGGCTTAAACTATATGGAAAACATCATGGTGTGGAAAACAGAGTAAATAAGTATCTTCTTAGTTTTTGTGGTAACACCATGATTCCCATTTCCCAGTTTTGCTCAAAACAGAAAAGTGACTACAAATTTAGGACTAGGTGACAGTGGGAGCAGTAATTCCACATGAAAGCCCCCTCTGCCATATCCACATTGAAGAGTAGAAAGTCTACAGCCAGGGATCATCAGCAGAGCTGTTTAGTCAATCTAAAATGTTAAGATGGTGTATAAAGGGGAAAGCAATCTATACTAGATGAGTAGTATCTAAATCTGTCACTCATTTACTAGAAGCAGGTAGACTTATGCAAGCACTTAATGCCATTTTCAACACTGAAAACGTCTTTCAAGGATGGGAAAGATTGCCTGAGAATAGGAAATAGTTTCCACAAGAAGGTGGAATTGAAGCCTGGAAGGTTTACAGAGCCTCTGTGGGATAGTAATTGCTGAGGCAAACTTAACGCTGAACAGAGCACTCAGTTTGTTAAATAAATCAAAATGCAAGCTAATTCTAATTTTAATATAACCCTATAAGCATGTAGTTCCAGATACTGAACTAAAGAACTCTTCCCTGTCCTTAGGGCCCACTGTTTCAAGTTAGCTAGCATACTCCAACCTGGCACTTCACTGACAGAAACACTTGGACACCTTAAGTGTCCTCACCACCTCACCAGAGAGGGGCAAGGACTCATCATAGGGTATTTAGGCTTCTAGCTCATACCAAAGTACTGAAAGAGGAAAGCCATGGTAGCACCTATCACTACTTTCATTGATTCCAAGAGAAGGTCTGAACCCAGATTTTCCAAATCACATCTTTTTAGTCTAATTGATAGAAGGAGAAAGGTCATTTTGGAGGAAAGAAGAAAGGAGTCTAGGTGTCTCCTTGTAAAATGTCTCATTGGGTATCCCTTTTTGAACCTTGACCCATCATGTTCTATGTCCCAGTGAGACTAATGACCCATATTCAGAGTCACTCTCTTCTCTGTAGCCCATACAACATGTACTGACTATAGTCACTGCTTGCTCTATGTTCACATTTCACATGCAGTAAAACAAAGCCTCAGTAAACCCAGAGAAGAGTTGTTTGAGGATTTAGCCCATACCGAACAAATTCTATAATTTAAACTTTTAGCAGCTTAATTATATTGAGAAACCATTAAACATTTTAAAGAATTAGAACACTGAACTGTTAAATATTAAGCTCATGACCCATACCTAATGTAAAGTAAGTTTCTAAAAATGTCCTCAGAAAAATTTAGTAGAAAAACAGGTGTAGGAGAGAATTCAAATGTGACCCATAAGGCCCCAGTATTTAGAAATGAATTGGGATCAGTTCACTCCTTTCCCATGGGGTAACTTGTATAAATGTAATTCTATGGTTTCATAAAACCAGGTCAAGTTTCTGTCCCTTGAGGTCTTTTGGCAATTTGAAGCATGGCAGCACTTCTTCCTGGCTGCAAGTTCAAATCTGCATGCATCCTATAGTTGTGAAAGCAAACATTAGCCAAGCTGAAAAGACAAAGCCATCCCAATTACAACACACCTTCCACACAAAAAAACACTTACAGGGCTGAAACATGATTTCACACAACAGTACCTAGAACTAGTTGACTCTCTTAAGTCAAGCTGACAAAAATGCCTGTGTTCTTCACCTCTAAAAAAATAATTATTTTCCTTTCATCAGCCGGCACTCCAAACAAAAGAGCGGACGACCTTATCACATAACAATGCCAGCAGCTTTAGCTGATGACATCCTTCTCCTTTAAAGTCAAAATGTTTTACTCATGTAGTCATACTTTGGAATATTTGTGAGTACATGTATGCTTCATAATGTATTTTATAACTTTTTTTTTTAATTACCTTTTATGATATCATTGTCTAAGACACAATGAGACAAAATCATAGAAGGGGTCACCAAAAAGGATGAAACTTGTACTTGGCAGAAGCATACCAGCAAAGGCTCAGCAGCAGAGAGCTAAATGCCATGAAGGCTCCACTCCTTCAGAACAACCTGAAATTACTGCGTTTAACATAATGTCCCATGTCTCAACTTCACTGAAATGAGGCTGGAATGATAATGGGTCAAGTCTAACCACTCAGCTAAGCAACACAAATCCACCCATATGTGACTATACTTCTTCTGGGTCTCCTAAAGCTTCCTCAGCCTCTGTAAAGGGTATACTGGCCAGCTTCATGCAAGCATCTTCTAATGCATGCCTTTAAGTCCATATGCAAGCCAAAGGCCCTCAGGAGGCAACAAGGACTGCCCCATCTCAGCCCACAGGCAGACTGATTTCTGTAGGAACCTCCTCACAGGGACAGACACTGGGGGAGCTTGTAACAACAGACTCAAAAGCAGAGGAAGGACAACAGAGAAAGAAATTCAAGGTCTTTAAGCAAATTACTTTCTCACCGTGTAAACCTGAGATCCACATACTATGGATGTGGCCTGCTTCTTCGGAAGATAATTTCCACCTTTTCTGCTGCTCTACCAGTATAATGCCAGAACAACTCTGAACAGTAAAATCTGTTGAAAATTTATGAATTCTTTACCACATTCCACCTGTTGTACCTTGAGATGGCTTCAAGCCAATCCAACAGCTGTGGCTAACCCAAACATCTCAACTAAAAATCCCACTGATGCCCTCCCCAGGAAACGTCATGACTTCTTCCTTACACAATTTACAAATGTGCTCCTCAAATAGCTATATGCTGTTAAATTAGTATTTCTAACAATTTCTAATCTTTCTCGTAGCTTCTCAAAAATGTATTTTATACTTAGCTATACTTCATAAATTACTGTAGCGTGAGCTTCATTTACTACTATTATCTTTAACATATTTCAGCAGGAAATTGATTTTGAAGGGAAACAGTAGAATCATAAGCCATCTACAACAATTGATAACGTCAGATGAGATAATTCAATAGTATTTAATGGTTTTAACCTGGCCTGTGAAAAGCTATGCAGTATCAGATTAAAAACAAACAAACAAACGAACACCAGTTGACCCTGCTTTGAAGTATAACACTACACAGGAAAATGTGCAACAGAATCATAGCATTAGTTTTTAGTAGTAGGTACAGACGACAAAAAAAAAAAAAAAAAAAAAAAAAAATTCCTATATATCACCTCCATTGTAAGAACTGTTCTAACAAACTAAGGGAGAAATATATTAAAAAAAAAAAAGGAGAGAATATACAACTTCTAACTTGTGTCAGTCCTTCTTATACACTTAATACCACCTGAAGTATTTTCCTTCCCCTTACTTTTTTTTTAGCTTTTAAGCAGAAATTTAAGGAAATAGAAAACAATTGGAAAATGGTTTCACTTCCTTCCCACCAAACTATTAGTGAGTTTCAAGTATCAGAACTAAAATGTGAAAAGTGACAGACATGGTAAACATCTTGTAAGTGCCCATTCCCTTCGAAAAGAGATGGGCTGCTTCTGTGCTACAAAAATAAATACAAAAATATCCCAGCAGGGGGTATGAAGCCACAGGCTATACCAAATTCTGATACTCGTTCCTGCCAAGATGTTGCCCTGATTTCCTGAAATGAATTAATATGAAAGAAGGAAATACACACAAAAATGTTAAAAAATGCATCACATCATGAATCTATTTCATGCAACAAGTGTTAATTTACAGGACATTAATGCATTTTTCAATGTTTTCATACTGTCCCTACAAATGAGAGAATATAACAGCAAGACAGGTTCCTCCCAGAGATGTCAACTGATTCTTTTACAGCAGTTCCAAATATATTTTGCATATGCTTAGTTTAAAAGATGTATGTAGGCTATTAAAAGCAACAGGATCATCCACATTCTTAAAGGTAAGCATATGGTTTAACACCACAGCATTTTTATTTTAATGTAAATAGCTAAGTCCTACAGGTGACCTTCTGCAACAAAGAAAGGTTTTTACAGCAGGCCAGGAGACTGGAAACAAATTATATGCTTTGCAAAAACAGATAGTGCTGGCATCCATTAAAACAGGAAATAAAACCAATTTTAAGTATTAAATTTGTATTTTTACTATATTTGGAAAAGTATCATTCAAAAATAACAGCTTTATGAATATTTCTTAAAGAACACTCAAACTATTAATAATCCCCGATTAGATTTATCACCAATAAAAATTTAACGCATTTGTACTTCTCTTAAAAAAACAGTAATTATAACCTGAAAGCAGGTTTTTCTCTCATACATAAAATCATGATCTAGCTCTTTATTAAAAAAAAAGTAAAAAAAAATCATTAGTAAGTACAAAAACATGAAAACAAGTTTACCAAAGATGTAATTAAATAGTAATAAAATATATATTTATATATTACTTGTTCCCGTTATTGTTTATGTAACTACTTTCATTTTGATCCCTTACAATAGTTTTTTTGTAAGATGAAAAAGTAAAGCATTTCCTAAAAGTAAAATTTAAAAATAATTTTTATCATACAACAATTTGTAAATACAAACATAGTCTGAGAGACACATCCTGCACAGCAGCTTTTGGTCCAGATGTAAAATATCCATTACCTGTTCTCAGTACAGCATCATTAACACATGCACTAACATGGACATTATTATTCAGAGCTACGAACTTCAATCATGACATCATAATGTCACAAATAGATTTTGCTGTCAGTTACGCTAAAATGTTTGCAGCAGTCAGTCCCATATACTCCCTTTCTTCCTCCTTCTCCCCAGCCCCATCCGATTCCCGTATATAACTGTTATTTTGTCAGCAAGGTACACACACCAATGTATGGCCCTCTCAGTCATACAATTTAAGGAACAAATTAAATATAAAAAATACATGCCTTAATACTTAAGGTGCTTTTTTATTTTTCAGCATTTTTAGTATCACAAAAAAGTATGATGTGAATAAGAAAACTACGCTGAAAGCTTTGCTCAAACCCAAACTTGCTTTGGATCAAAAGGAATTCAGGCAGAATTTATGCATTTGGCTAATTTAGAGAGTAATTCTATAAATTCTATGGATGAATAAAATTTCATGACCAAAACATCCTCTTACTTTAATGGACTAAGACTATCCAGTTAGTGTGGCGAGGTGCACTGGGAAATTTTAACTGCACCTGCTCCACTGTTTCTGGACAATGGCTAATTTCAGCCTTCCAATGGACATAAAATCCCACTGTTTGATACTTGTAACAAAAAATACATATATTTTTTCCTACCGATTTAACTTTCCTCTCCACAAGGAAGACAAGAAGTATACAGGATGCCAACAATATATAGAGTAAATTAGTTTTGGACTGAACGGGATACCTTTAATCAGAATAATAAACAGAAAGTTATGTAGGTGTTAACCACGAGTATTCTCAGGGGTGCACACCAAAAACTTTAAATTGTTTTATTACATTAGAAGCAGAATAATAAGATTATTAAAAAACATGTTTACATCGGTGTAGAAAGATTATGTTTATTCCTAATAAACTGTTTGGATAAATGCAATTTACAAGATCTTTCCATACAAGTCTGCAAATTATATTGTATACATGCGTACACCTGCCCAGGAGATGTTGACTCTAAATTTAACTATCACAAAAGATCATTTAAAACAGTGTGAACTGAAATACATTTTGTGATCCACTTCCTCAATCACAACTCACACTTTCATTTCTGTGTTTCTTTAGTTTTGGTGAATCTATCCCAAACTGACATTCAGGGTCCTTTCAGTCCAACGTCTTATCTCTAAAAGAGACCAATGAAAATTCACAGGAGAGAATGCAAGTACACAGTATTTACAGAGTTATCCTTCCCCGGTGTAGTTTCCCAGCAGACTGCTATCAGTGATTTAAAGTATTCCAGACTGGGACAGAGATGTATGGTCAAAAACTGATCCTTCCTCTCATGAAATTCAGTGACAACATTTTTCTACTTTATGATATGGAAAATATACTACTATCCTTTTTCTTCTTCTTCCACAAAAAAAAAAAAAAAAAAAAAAAAAAAAAAAAAAAAAAAAAAAAGTTTACAATAGTTCACAGTTTTTCAGAGTCAGTGCTGAAATTCCATATTTAATAGATTACACTTCAATATTCAGCACTGCTTACAAAATGAAACATCAGCGCTTGTTAGGAGATGCCCCCAGCTGAGCACCGAATCAGATAAGTAAGCAGAACATAGTGAGTTAAGGATAAAGTTACTTCATTGAAGCAACCTGGATTTTATCATTTCAAGTCACAGAAAAACCTTGTTTCTGAATATAAAGATTTCTGGTTTATATTTCAGGATTTTTGAAAATAATTTAAATGGTAATGGAAGAAGAAAAATTCTTCCTTAATGCACACTGGAGAAATTATCTATATATGAATTAACTCTCTGGATCATAATAGCTTTTTGCAGATGACTCTTCAGCTCCATCATTTAAATACGTATTTAGGCAACTAAAAATTTACTGTCAATTCATATTATGTCAGTCCACATTATGGCGCTGTTACAGTATGCACATTTAAAGATTATTGAAAAAATTATTGTTCATGTGCAATATATAATTTGCAAAAGGTTAATAACTATTTTAAAACAATGAATGGAATTAACTCATAATGCAAAGCAGATTCCCCAAACATTATTTTTAAAACAAAACATATTTAACTTATAAAAGAACAAAGAGGATCTAAACCCAGTCCTGTTGCTTAAAAAGAGATAGGCATCGTGTTTGTTCCAGACTCTGGGTTCACTGGCTTATACAATTCTGATAAAACTCAGTAGTGTCTGACTACTCCCTCTGCTATTCTACAGCCAGAAATTAATTTTTACAGCTAAACTTGTAAAGCTCTTCCATGAAGAGGCAATACCAGCAATCCTGAAAGAGATTTACCTGTACCAGACCAGCAGAGATTGCAGGAATAATTTAATATATCTATGATATAGGTCAAAAGGAAAATATTAAAATCCAATCCAGTGTATGACAACTCTCTGCTTCATATGCAATTCACTTTAGATGATGAATCACAGTCATAGGCAAAAATAGCCGTCTGGAACAATCTAGCAACAGGAGAAAACAGAACAAATACTAAATGGCAGTCAAACAAAATTATCATTTCCAAGAAACATTTGGAACACACTCCAGATTACAAAATACAAGACAGGCAAGTAGTAAATAAGACTACTTTAAGTGCATTTTCGTTTATGGTGCTGAGGAGCGGTGCAGAAGAACAGGAGCGCAGCAGTGGCCACACACACACCAGCCCATAGGGGGCACACTGTGGGGAACCCCCTCCCAGCTCCCCAGGGGGGCCAGCAGCCCCAGGCACCCTGCCCGCAGCTCCAGAAAGAGAGTGGAGGCCTAAAATCAAACAGAGCATCTGAACAGAGATAGCAGTGGCTTGTGGAAATAACAAATCTGTTTGCTATACTTTCACATAGTCCGTTCTCCTAAGTTGATACAAAACTGTGAACAAAACCAATGATTTTTATATGAACTACAGCTACCAGTACAAGATTTCTAAAAAACAAACAAAGAAACCAAAACAAACAAAAAATACAACCTTTATCAATATTCATAGCTATACAATAAAGGAGGAGTTAATCTAATTGAATACTTGAGGAAAATCATGTGGAGCAATCAGGAAAAAAATGTCCCTCTGCCCATCACCAGCAGCCCCTCACAGCTCCACACAGGAACAGCACCGGCAGCGCTGCACACCGGGTGAAGAACGTTCACCGGGGAGAAGCATTCCCTTCCTCGAGTATCAGTTACTGGGCTACTGCCAGGGACTAAGTATCAGATTAAAGGGATAAATAGCCTGTACTGTTGTAGTAAGCATGGTCTAAAGATCTCAGCTTC
Organism: Ceryle rudis; assembly: GCA_033439905.1. NCBI lineage: Eukaryota > Metazoa > Chordata > Aves > Coraciiformes > Cerylidae > Ceryle > Ceryle rudis. Next base: position 3,212 of record JAAGNO010001477.1, on the reverse strand, counting down.
TAATTTATAATAGTTACAAATAAATATATACTATAAGACAGATATTGAAGTTCTGTTATTGCGAGCGGCGGAGTCTTTAAGGGTTTTTTTAAGTCTGAGGAAGCCAACTTCAAACCTTTTACTCCTTTACAGTTACTACAATTTATCCTCTGGCCTTCTAGAAGTCACCTTTGAATGTAAAACCTACCATATTTCTGCTGATTGTATTTTAGTAATCTGTGGCAAGAAGAAAGGTCATCAATATAAACCACAAATACTATATATTTGACATTCCTTCCAGCTGCACTTGCTGACCTGTTCATTTAAAGTATCTATGATCTGCACTAACCTATCTGGGTGAGATACTCCTTTAATTAATACAAACAGAAAAAAAAAAAAAAACATGTAAGAGTGCAGTATTCAGTAAAGAAGAACATGCCAGGACCACATAATTCGAGAGGAGAATAAGCTAGCAGACTGAATAACTGCCATGCGACAGGCTTTGAAGAGAATTGTTTCATGTTCAGCGTCTTTCCCCTTTCTACTCAAAATTCAATTAGGTTGTTTTCCAAAATTTGTTAATAGCTTCCAAACAGCACAGATAATTCCCCACTTTAAGTATGAATGTCATGAACACATTCAAAATCATCTTTGAATGTCAGAAAAGATTAACATATCCTGGCCACAGGAGGGAGGTCAGAAGAAGGCACACACTTCAAGTCTTTACTCAGGTGGGCATGATCCAAAGCCAGCCTAAGTCTATGGGAAAACTCCACAAAGGGACCCAGCATGGTAAAATTCCACGACAAGTGCTCAAAACACAAGAGACCAGAAAAAATCTGGGATCAATATCTTCCAGGTCATTAATCCTAGGCAGGTGACATCCAGTGCACAGTTCGCTACTCTTTCACGCACACATTCAAGAAACCTGACTCAATTGGCATCTAGTGGCTTTAAATATTTTCCATGTTTTGTCTTTATCCTTCCCCTATTTGTCTGGCATATGGCTTTCCAGCATCCCCTTAATGTCAAACAGTTTAATGGGAATGTAAGCTAAATGCACAGTTTGCTATTTCCTGGATTTCTGTTTGGCGACCAGTGCTTTTTATGAAGAAAATAAAAGCAAAGGTCAGTGCGACCAGAAAAGAAAAGTCATCTTCCATAACGGAAGCTTATTTTTCCAGTGAACTGATACAGAAGCTTAATTTAGAAAAAGGTCCTTTAGTATCATGTTATTATTAGTAGTATCACAAATAAACACAGAAACCAATTCACTTTAAAGACCTCCACATCAAGCATTCAATAGAAAATCCCTTGGTGTTTTATTGATTTTCATTTTATTGATTTTTTTAAATAGCAATATCACAGTTCAAATGTATCATTTTGGTGAAACACATCTAAAACTTTTCCATCTCAAAATAAGTTATTACAAATTATTTCCAAACAACTGGCAACTAATGATTCAATCCATTTAAAGAACTACAAAGTAATGGCTTTGTTTGGATGCCTTTTTTTGATTAAATAACGTATTAACCTTGATGAAGCCTTCCAAAAAGGGATTAGCGTTATTCGAGTGCATCAGCTGATTATGAGACAAATATAACAGTGATAAGATGCTGGTTCAAAATTTTTAAATCTGATGAGTATAACAATTTAGCCGCTAGGATGGAGTTGGCTCTTACAGCTTCCATCTCAACAGTAAGTGTCCACCCAGGACACAAAAAGACATCACCCGGCTAAAGTATGCAGTAACTGAGAGTCTGCAAAGGTCGCTTAAATCACTAAACCCAGTAGATCAAAATATCCTGCGTAATTACTGTAACATCAGAAATTATTAAAAATAATTAATTTGTAAGGAAAGAAGAATCAAAATGACATGCATCGGAGAGGAAATGCAGAAAGTAAATACAGATTTATCTTCTGATGATATAATCCATTTTTACCAAAACTCACTGACCCACTTTGCTTTATTCGTCTATACTGTAATAATACATTTTGCATACCTATTGTATATCCTTTCCATTAAGTTATTTGCTTAATGGATGTATAAATAAGTCTACTACAATTATGCTTTATAAGGGTCAAATCCTATCCACTTATGAACCCGCTACTGTAATTTCTACTACGCTGGTTGGTAACACAGCAGACCTCAGAAGCAGTTGAAACACGGCCGATTCTGTGCTGTTGACATAATCAACCCATGTTACAACCAAGCTGCCAAACCCTTTTATAACCGTGCCAAGTCCAGGAACTGGTGTCCCCATAGTCCCCAAAAAAACTTTCTGTTTTTTAATTTCACATGTTTAAATTACAATTCACACAGTATGACCATGGCAAAATAAAACTTCTGTCACTTTATTTTAAGGATTAAATCTTGAAACTCGTGCAGTGTTGGTACAACTTATATGCCACACACACAAAATAGGCTAAGAGCAGCTATTAATATTCATGTTGATTCCACATGAAACAACAGCAGAGTTACCGGAGTAGCTACAGCTATGTCAGCGCTTGGAAGTTATTCCAGGCTGTTTTGTCCTGCTGCCCTGAATATTCAGGAACTTCAACAATCCCATCTAGCAACAGCTACTGCAGAGTTAAGTGCTCTGCTTCGCCTAGCTCTATGCTAATGAGCCCCAACTACCCCAGCAAACTCAGGCGGGGGGAAGGAGGGAATGTCACACCCCCCGCCATTAGGAAAGGGAAGGAGCACGGCATTGCATGGGGTTAATTCCCCACGTGTTGGCTGTTGTTGCACCTTGAAATCCGACAATAGGAAAGTGAAACGAGCTTGGTCTGTTTATTTGCGTACACTGAAAGTAGCGTAGGGACTTTGCCCACGACCTCATCCGTGGAGAGCTCTCGCTCCGTGAGAAGTTCCCACTGCCCCTCAGCGCGGCAAAACCAGGAGCCCCCCGCCCCGGGCAGGGGGAGCCCCCGGCAACTGGAGGCGCTTCCGACCGCTCTCATCTCGGGGTCACGGCAGTTATGCGATCCCTTCTCCTTATCAAGCAGATTCAGCCCTGTAACCTACTGATTGAGAGATAAGAGCCCCGCGCTTTCGCCCTCAGTTGCAAAGCAGGCTGCTATTGCAGAAGGAATTTCCTCTTTTGCCAGCTCCTTCTCGCTCCCTCCCCCCACCCCCCTGCAGCAAAGCAGCACCAACCACCTCCATCCACTGCAGGAGGAGAGCTGGTGGCAGCTCCTGTACGATGCTTAGCAGGGAAGCAACAAAC
>JAAGNO010001476.1:0-21829 GCA_033439905.1 Ceryle rudis | reverse complement strand
TGGGGGGGGGGGCGGGGAGGGAGAAAATGAAAAGTGAAACATTTTTAGTAGAGACCAAATATAGAAGCAGCTGGAAAAGAGTGAGGGCACGACAGAAATTTCAAATTGGAAGAAAAAAGTTGAGTGAGATATGTACACCAAACCTGCCCAGTTTTCTTTAGTTGTGTTTGTTGGTTTAGGTATATGTGAGATGGACATCTGAGCATTTAGTTTAATACCTTATTCGTATATCCTAAATAATAATTAAATAAAATATATAACTAGTGATAAATGTTTCAGTTGGTAATTGACACTGCACTGGAGAATTACTTTAGAAATTGGCATTCATTGTTTGGACTCGATTTCGTGATCCACATAATACAAGTAAAGAAGTAGTGAGACAGTTAATTTCTAAATGAAAGTGCTTGTATACTGTAAACAGGAAAAACAATCTATTCTGTGAAGGCCAGGACTGAACTTTTAGACTCCTGAAATACCTTATTTCTCTTTTTATATGGAATTCTGTTGACATCAAGAGATTCCTGTTCTTGACAAGTACTGAGAAGCAACTAAGTTGAAAGCATCAGCTCTTTGAGTCGGACTAAGTTTCTGGTTCTAAACGTCTTTTTGCAGCACTGTGAAAAATATTCATATCAAATCCCACCCAAAGTGTTCAGCAATCAGATGAAGAACCCCAGTGTTTATTAGGAACAGCTTCAGGAACAGAAACAAGTGCCCAGTTAAGAGCTCCTTTTCTAAATCACAGAGGAATCATCAATACAAAGTTTCAGATTCCAGGGCAAATACACCTGAGGGAAAGAAGCAGTTACTCTAGTTGATTATGGGAAGGGATGGGAGAAGATCGAATCTGCCCAGGTCAGACTAAAACCGCAAGACCTGAGCAACATAACAAGTATTGTTTTGAAATCCTAACAAACAAACAAACAAACAAAAACAAAACCAAAACAAAACTAAACAAAACCAAACCACCTAAAATCACCAAGAACAAAACAAACCAGCTCACTAGGTGATGAAAAGCATTTAAGCATTTTTTCACAGTTATAGCTGAATTTATGGAGGCTGTGACTACCCAGACTTTGACTGGCTGATTGATAGACCACTACTATAATGAATTTCTGCCTGTAGAAAAAGTAATCATAATAAGCCAGTTAATTTTGATGATACAACATAAAGATCCTGTGCCAAGAGTAATTTGTAAAATATTCTCGCTTTCACCCCCTGGAATTCTGTAGCACTGGCTCTCTCCAGCCTTGCCCCTTGTAAGTTGGTAAGGTGTGGTTATCCTGCAACTGTCTTCTCACCACCTAAAACATGTGTTAAGTTTCTGCACAGCCAGACATCAGATCCTCACATGTTGCAGCTCTCATCCCAACACTCAAACCTCTTCCTCTTCCACTGCATTTCACGGCATCTGTCCAAGAAGCAATTGAAAGTTTTCACATGAAAAGTGGGCGTCTCACCTTGATGTCAGCTTCTCAGATGGGGAGAGTGAGCTGGTGGCACTTCCTCCAGTCCCGTGCTGCTGTTTGTGAGAGGTGGCTCACTTGCCTACATTTATAGCTTGCACAGACGTGTCCCATTCAATAGACTGACAAGTGGCTGACACTACCTTCCGGGATTAAAAATCATTAACTATTTTATATTGGTTTTGATCATCCTATAGCCAGCCGTCTCATTGCTCTGGTTCAAAAGTCAGCTGAAGAGCAAGCATCTTGATAAACCACAGAGCTTTGATTCTTCTTTGTCTTTATTTTCCAGAAGCTAGATGAGTCACCGTAATAAAAAACGCAGCCAATTATTTTGCAACACATAGGCTGTAGAATTATTTTTTTTTCTTGCTGCAGTTTATGTTTTTTCTGATATGGGAAACACATCTAATACACTTTAGTTTCCTATGTGAGATATCCAGGTGACAGAGGTGGCTTTTAAGTAGCGCTTTTTTAAAATTCATTTTCCCCCTTCTCACCTGTGTAGTCATTTGAGCAGCCATAGCAAGGTAGGAGTTGGTAAAGCAGGGCAAGGAGGCTCTGGCAGAGCTGCAGTATTATTGCTTAGGTTCATATTACAGGTTTACTCTAATACAGGTTTACTCTAATAATATTTTCAGACACACTAATTGTCTAGAATGCTGGCAAGCTGTACTACAGTGGGAGGAAACATTGGGACCTTCATTAGTTCAAGAGCAATCCAGATCCTGCAAATACCCACAGCAGTAAAAAAGAAGAGACTTCCTTCAGAGGCTTATTTTGCCTTAGCTATCTCTGAAGTTTGAAATCTCTCTCTCTCTTTCTGTGATACCTTTTCGACATGTTTGACACCTCGTTTGTGACTTAATTCCAATCACAGCTATAAACCTGTCATGACATCTGATTGTGACAATCTCCAAGTCTGGAAATTGCCCAGCCTCTCCAGTTACTGAACCAGCCTCCAGGGAAAGCATCCTCTGCCTCACCAAATGTGAGAAAGTTTGCAAGAAGGACTCAGAGGAGATTTAGAGGTCATTATAGAAAGCAAAGCAAATACCCACAAGCTTAGTAGCTACAGATCTGAAATATACCTTGGATATGGGCAGATTGGCTGGGAACTGTGTGCAGTCCTCCGAGAGGAACCAAAGAGGCAGGGGCTATGAGCTGGTTTTTGATACACCAGAACTCACGAGAAAGAAAATACATAGTTGTGCGTGCAGGTACAGAGCAGATGCTGTCTGCTCCAGCCTGTCATTCAAGGGGCTCCTTTCAAGGTCACTATTATATATATAACATGCCCCATTGTAGGGTGCTTCAGGGACCCCTGCTCTGTCAAGCAGGATGTTACTGGAGAAGACAAGGAACTAGGAAAGGAGATAGTTCACCCCTGCCAGAATGGGCAGCCCATACAGTAGCTCCAACCAAATCCTCCTGTGGCTACTCTTTCACTGGTGCTTGGCTGAGTTCATGGTATGCCAGATCACAGAACTAAGCTAGTACAAAACCAGCTTTGGTTTGGGTTTTTTTTCCATATGGTTCATTCATTTGCTGCTCTGCAGAGGCTGGAAGCAGAGCAATTGAAATTTGCATTCTGAGGTTTGGAGGAGAGAAGCCAGACCTCACTTTCTAGCAGCAGCTAGATGTGAAATCAGCCTTGCTATACCACCAAATCACACCTCTGCAGCACAGCTTCACGTGTTGCAGTCAGCTCACCCTACGGTTTGGTGCTGCTGTAAAGAGAAAGGCCCCATTCCACTCCCAAACCATGGTGTCCAGCATCTGCTCAGAGAAGGGAGAACGAGCACACCAGTGGGAGGAATGTTTTGTTTATGCTGCCATTGAATGACCTTCATTCTTCTTAGCTTGCTAGTATATTTTGCTCATGAAATAATTTAGTTGTGTTTCTGACAAAAAAAAAAGCCAAAACAACAAAAACAAAACAAAAAAAACCCACAACAAAACCAAACAAAACCATAATTCATCACAAACTAAACATTCCCATCTTTCTCACTACCTTCAGACTCAGAAAAGCTCTTTGAACAAATGTATGAGCTACAAAGCCAACCCAAAGTTTGAGTCTGAGTGTGTGTCGACTGTGTTACGGAGTGATGCATGCAATAGTTAAACGCCTAAGTCCCCCATGCTCTCTCCAGAGCACCAAAGCTGGCAGTCAGTAGTGCTTTTCATAGCACTGAAGAAAATCAAAAGCTCAACGTATGATGGGATGGATGTGTTGACACAAAAGTTTGGCAAAGGATCTTTGCATAAACATTCCCAAGCTCGTTAAAATAATAAAAAAAAAGGAGTTCCTGGTTCTAAAGATTTATATTAATGGGTTTGAAAATGTTACTGCATTTGAAAACTAAATACATTTCAATTCCTCTCATCTCATTTACATGCTGTTTTATGCACAAGGAAGTTTTATGCACAAGGAAGTAAGCCACTGAACAAAGTAGAATACCACAGGGTAGGGCTAGGAATTTGAGACTGTAAATACTTAAGGCTTGGGATTTTTTTCTGTGGTTTGGTTTGGTTGGTTTTTTGTTTTGTTTTGTTTGTTTTTCTAATGAGAAATTAGGTTTCCCAAACTTTCCCCTACCCCCTCCTGCAGAAATAGCAGCATCTCAAAAATTAGAAAAGAAAATGTGTGACAAAAGTGGAAAGTAAAAAAGAAAACTCAGAGGAGAGGGATAAACCCCGCTTCCTCTACTGCCCTCGGCAGACAAACCCCAAAAGAACAAGCAAGACCAATGAACGTGCAGAATCTTTGAAAATGTGTGGAACTACAATTACACAAAAACCACTTGACCAAATGAAGATTTATTCTGATACGGAGCAAAAATGACTGAAAGCTTTTTATATTTTTCATAAAGCTGGGTTTCTTTTTTATTTTTTTTTTCCTGACAAGGCCTAGTAGTGAGCTTATTTTCTTGTTTTCCCATAGAATAATTTCCAAATACATCAAGGCTCTTACGTATTTATTTATTTTATTTCCTCTGCGGTTGGCTTCGTCATCATTGCACTGCCGGAGTCTATTTTCCACTAGAGTGAAGGGTGATAAAACAATTTCACTTCAAGCTGTGGATGTCACATACGCACCCACTTCACAGTGCTGGAAAAGGTACAATCACAGCAAAAATCAAATTAATGGCAAATCCCTTTCCCCTCCATATCCTCTTAATATTCCCACCCTCCTCCATCACAGTGGATGCCTCATTTTATATCTCAATAATTACTTTTCTTTTTTTTTTTATCTTTTTTCCATTCTTTTTTTTCTTTATTTTGTAATTACTTTTATTTTTTCTTTTTATTCCTTGCTTTCCATTAAGGGGTTTTAAAAAATAATTAAGTTACACAACCAGCATCTCCCCAGTTTCTGATTGCTGGTTGTAGATTCAAGGCAGCAGGACACTGTTTTCTTTGTTTTGGAGAGGGTTATGTGGTTTTTAATCTCTTAACAGTTGTTAAGGCTGGTAAAATAATTCTTCATCACAAAGACAGAATCTCTTTATCACTTTTGGTACCAAGAATTCTGTTACTCAACAGAACAGCCCCCCAAAATGCAACATAGGAACACGCAACTGGACCACAGTACCCCAGGCTGTGAATGATACACCCACCTATAAATGCACCCATTGCCAAACCTTCATGGAAATAAAGTGCCTCCCTTCCACCTAGCATGTATCTTACACAAACGGCCCTTTTTTTGCCTTTTCTCTCTGTGTTTGCTGCACTCCCCAGTTTCCAGTGCTCAGTAAAGTAGAATGATCAACACTAATTTTTCAGCAAAGACCAAAAGAGGAAGAGTAGCACCCCCCTGGGTGAGTGCTCTCAGCACTGGGAGTGAGCTCCACAACAAACATGCTGGAAAGAGATGCATAGCAAATACAGGCTGACAAAAGCTTTAGAAGTCCCACTTGCCAAGACATAGAAGTGAGCAAGGAAAGGAAAGGGCTTTTCTAACTATTACTTTCTTCCCAGAGTCTCCCCTTCCCAGATAACAGAAAAGGCAAAAGATTATCTGTGAATGATTGTTTTACTTCAAAATCTCAGAAACCCAACTGAGGTGCTTGCTGTCCTCATGTTTAATAAACATGCAAATGGGTTTCCATGGCATGGTTGCTAAGCTGGACTCTGCAAACACAAAAGCCCAAACAAATTAGATGCTTAGTACCAGGGCAAAAAGAAAAAAGCATCACAGACCCTCAAGTGGTCCTAGTTTCACAGCACCACATTTGGCCGGGAAAGCCTCTCCAGCTCACAGAAGTCACACATTCAGAAAATTAATCCGAGATTCTGTTCCTCTCATGTTTGTTGTGCTCCTAAATCCTGTAGTGGCCTGGTCAAAGTGTGACAGACGCTGCCCTGTCCTGGACTCAACACCAGGTGTCACTTCTAACCTACCTATCCAGCATCAGATTTTCAGAGGACCTCTGTACCTACAACTCTTACTAAAGTCATGGACAGTTACAGAGGTTTTGTGTCACATGTCTCAAATCAGGCATCCAAAAGCAATAGAAAATACCAGACAATGCCACGCTAAGCAACAGTGACGAGCAAAAGTTTTCTCTGCCTATCTTTTAAGGGAGCAAGGAAACACATGCCTACACGAACCACGTGCTACCATGGGGAGAAGCTGTCAGGGTCTGCTCTAAGTGGTCTGCCTTGCTGGCCTGTCTCTGTTGCTGCTTTGCTGCTGCAGGTGGGAGAGCTGCTGTGCTGCTATCAGTCCTTCCTCAGCTGCAGATTTGTCCACTACAAGATTTATGAGCATCAGACACTGACTCAGAGGAGAAGAAAGAGGCATGATGTTTGTGGCCAGGGCCCTGAGGCAGGCTAAGGCATAAAAGAAATACCGGCAGTAATACAGTAAAAGTATTATTACAGTAAAAATATTGTTAAAAGTATTATCACAGAAAGATACAGAAGCTTGAGGTACGGAGATAGGGAAAGGGCTTCCCCAGCGGAGACATGGACTGTGCTGGAACCGTATTATTTGCTATGTCTTACAGTACCAGAAGTAGGAGACCACAAAGGAAGAGGGAGCAGCAGGCTTAAAACAAACAAAAAATACTTCAGATATCTAAAACCAGTTCTTCTGTGCATTCACAAGACATCGTAGAGACAAAAAGCACCAGCTGGTTTAAATATTGACAAGTCACGGGCAGAGAGAAATTCACCAAAGGCTATTAAACATACTGATGCAACTTCTGGGTCAGGCAGTCTTTAAAGCAGCAGAGTCCTAGAGAATGTGAGAATATCCACTATACACTTTCCTTTACACTCTGTACATGGAATGGGCTTCAGGTCATCACCTCTACAGCATTCCTCTAGAGAAAGATTGGTCTGAACCCCTCCAGCCTGGAAAGGCTTCAGCATGCACAGGCAAAAGAGGCAGGAGCCTGGGACCAAAACAAGACATCAAGGGGTTGTAACTCAAGAAAAAACAGGATCATAATGAGGCTCAGCAGCTCAAGATGAAGAAAGTGCAGTGGTAAAGCAGCAATGGCAGCACACCCACCTTCCTAAGAAGTATGGAAGCTAGTGAGGAGCACTGTGTCTAGATGTATAAGGATCTCAAAGCACAATTTTTCATTTTCTGGTACCTACCAGCTAGGTGTTAAGGCCAACACCAACAAACAAGACAGTCTAAGACTTCCTGGGGCCTTAAACAGCAAATAATTAAAACACTGAAGGAAGAAATACAGCAGAAACATAGCAAGAAGCACGGGTGGAAGAACATGTACCCAACCATCCCCTTTGACCACATGCCCCGTGCCTTATGGGAGATCTAGTTTGTATCCTGTGATGCTCATGGGTTTGGTAAAGAACAAAGAAGGGCCCTGCTGGGATCTCCCCACATGCTTTTTAGTGGTGATAGGCCCTGCCACTATTCTGTACACTGGGGAAAGTACAAGAGGGGAAAGTACAGAAAGCATAAAAATTGCAGAGCATGATCATTTGTAAGGCCCTCAGCTACAAGATCTAGCATTCAAATCAGGCCTGTTGTGAGCAGGGTGTTGGATCAGGGAATTCCAAACATCCCTCATTACCTTACCTTTCTGTCAGTCTAATGCTTCGTATGCACTACCACCCCCACCCTACAACAGGGCAACAGAAGCCGTGGATGTGGCTGGAAGTGCAAACAAGGGCCAAGATACTTGGAGAGCCCCAGTGCGAGCCTGGTTCAGAGGTGGCCAGAGAGAGGGTTGCAGAGGGCAGGCAAAAGTTGTGAACTGGAAGCAGAATGCAGATAGGACCAGCCAGCTGCTATTCCCTGCGCAAACACTCCATTTCCAACAACAGTTCTTAACAGGACAAGATTAGATGTGGTCTGGACAGAGGCAGCTCAATCTTCACTCAGCCCTGAGAGACGAAGCTAGACTAGACTAGTGTCTAGGTCAGTACCTGGCCCCAGCAAAGGTAGCACAGATGCTGTGAGATGATTTAAGGTGGGAGTGAAGGAAGAAAGTGAGTGATTTACATGGAAAGAGAGCAAATGTTGACATCCCGCTCCAACTGCAGGGACAGGAGACAAAGTGTGATAGGGAAGGACGCCACACACAAAATCAAGAGATTAAGCCAAATGGCAAGGGAAATCGAGACAACTAGGGAGCCATGGAGAAGGATTAATGGTACTTGAGGATGAGGAAAATGGAAGGCCAAACAGTGATAATGGGAGCACGAACAGAGAAGAATGGGGTGCAGCAAAAGAAATTGTTGCCGAGAAGGACAGCAGAAAACTAGGGAAAAGAGAACATCCAGACGAAGGTGAGGAACAGCATAGGCACCAATGTTTTCCTTTGCAGAGCAGAAAAAATTCTGACAGGATTGAGATCAGTAAAAATCGAAAGGCACATCTCTGACCAGGATGCAGCAGCAGTGTTTCCTTTCCTTTTAGTCAGCTGTCAAGGTTTAGAGGCTGGGCCAGCCTAGACAGATGCTCTCAGTTAACCCCTCTCCCTTCCCACAGGGGAAGGGAAAGGGAATAAGGGAGAGACATTTATCAATTAGAAAACAAGCTTTAAAGAAAATAATAAAATGCAATATATACAAACACAGTATCAAATGCAACCCCCTGATGGCAATTCCGTCACTGATGCCATTGATGCTGTGGAGCAGGTACTGGGGGAGACTCAGGCTTGGCTCAGCAGATAGGAACCAGATTGAGAAGCTGACTTCTGGATGTAGTAACACACAGACCAGGATCAAAGGCAGAATGGACAGAGTCCTCCACTGAAGAAGAGAGCTTGACCCTCACGATCCCTCAGCTATACACTGAAGAGGATACGTGTGTATGTATAGAGGGGAGGGAATCCCTCGCTGTCAGTTTGGGGTCACCTGCCCTGTCCGCTCCTCCCTGCAGGTGCGGCCTTTTGCTTTCTGCACCACCCAGTGTGGTGCACGAGATCCAGCAGTGGCCTCGGCCTGCACACCAACCCTTGGCACTAACTCTAACTCTCAAGCATGGTCACTGCTACAAGTGGATGAGAAAGTATGTTACTCTCAGACAGTGCAGTTACTTAGAGACTGAGCCGAAAAGTAAAATCACTGAACAGAATTAGTTCTGTTCTCTCTCAAACCAGGACAAGAGCACAAGCAGCAAGTCACTTTGCACGCATTACGGCCATTTCAGAACAACATATTAGGCTTCAGTGACCACAGGGCTGGATGGAAAAGACAGGGGAAGCTAGAAAATATCTATCAGGAACTATTCTCTGCACACATTTTCAGCTCCTGCTGGTTATGGTTGCAAGAGGAAAACAACTCTGTGAGGTAGGCCTAAGAAATGGGTGCCTGGTGGAAGAGAAAGGGTAAGTGCTCCTTGCGTAAGCCTTGGGTCTGCACTGCTACAGCAGTATGAAAGAGGTGACAAAATGTAACACAACTTCCCTCACTGCAGAGGGCAGGAAAATGAAAGAAAGTGCTTCACTGACCCTTCAAGGCAAGGAAGAAAGAGCGCTTTTGGCACAGGGAAGCTCTTCTTAGCTCACAGAACTGAAGTCTGATGCTAAAGCAAAATGAGGTCCTCCAAGATTCATTTGCATATGAGCTATCAATAAAACAAAACCTGGGTCAAAAGGGAGACAGAAACTGAGAGTCCCTTCTATCTTCGGAAAACTAGTGGGCTTATACCCCTGGAAATCTATAGTACCCACTGCACACAGCTCCAACAGAGACACAGAGAAAGAGGTCTTCTTGGCAATTTTAATTCTCCCCCCTTTATCATACAAAATACTTTACAATTAAAAAACATTTTTCCCAATAGAATCATATACAGATATTTATAATTAACAAGATTCAGTTACACGCAAGATGGGGGAACTTCTGCACAAAGTAAAATGATGACAGATGATCAAATAAAAATTCAGACTTGACCCTTTCCCCACCCTATATTCTGGGAAGCTGCATTTTGGGCTTTTATTCCTATCGTATTCGCTCAAGTCTGACCTCTGGGATCTCCTCTTACTCTGACCTAGTAAGGGCCTCCCCCCATGCCCCTAGCATAAGTACAATACTCCATTCTTAGAAAGTTCATGAAGAGACAGTGAGAAACTAGCATCTGGCTGTACCATGAAGTTACCCGTACCCAGAAAAGGGGACTGCTGCTCCCACTTTCCCCTAGCAACCCACACATGCACAAATGCAAGCACATACACAGGGGACGCATACTCAGATCCCAGAATTTTTCCCCCCAGTGACAATCCCACCCCACCAAAGCAACTCGAGACACGCCTAGCAGGCAGTCTCTGCAGAATGCCCATCATAAGGTCTCATAGCCAAGATGAGCACCACTGTAAATGAAGTCTGTCAAGGGGGATGGATGTTGCCGTCTTCCCCACTTTGACCATTTGCCAACCAGCAGGCTGTCGGTCACGGAGGTGATAACATGAACCAGTCAGATGCCCAGGCCACACCAGGCAGGCAGGGGGAATTGCACACTTCAGCAGGAGGTCCTTGAAAAAAGTTGCCAACGATCTGCCCTACCAGAGCGAGGATGTGCGTGAACCCTACTGAACATTTTATCTAAGGAAGGTCACTGCTGGACTAGGCCATCTCTGCACTCACAGGGGAGCCCATCCCACAGTCACTGCTGAAGGCCAAATGCCTGAAGTAGCGTGGGAAGATCGTGGGCATCAGCTGCCCCATACAGGTCACTCTGCCCCAGCATGGAGAGGGCCATGCGGAGGGTGCTCCAGATGTTGTCAGACATAGCACCTTGCTGCCCCCGTGGACCTCGGCTCTTCTGCTGCATGTGCAAAGCTTCTAAGAAGTGCTCCACAGCCTCACTGTCAACATGAGAACATACACAAGCTTACCGGAGAAGACTGAACGTCTCATCCTCCCTCCCCCCGTTTCCTCCCCTCCAAAACCGTTTCCTCCTCTTCACCAGATCCTGCCCCACTCCAGAACCATTAGATATCCCCTCTTCCCTCTTAAAAGAAGGTGCAGTCCAGATAGCCCCAACTGCATCTGCATGACACACTGTTCTCAGGGCAGAGCACAGACACTCACTCTGCTCTCCTGTGCCCCAGGAAGGCTGCAGGCGGTGTGGTTCTGTCCCCGTAACCTACCGCAGTCTCTCTCCCCTGCACACGCTCGTGGATCACAGCAGATCTGACAATACTGTACTCACCGGTGGGCACCTAAGTTGATGCAACTGATGCCCAAGTTGTAGCGAGAACGGATGTATCCCGGCTGGAGTTCCAGTGCCCGACGATACGCAGCCACAGCTTCTTCACTACGATTCCCATTGGCCAGGGTAGCACCAAGCTTATTCCACAGAAGATGGTCCTGGAGAAGGGGGCAGAGAGAAAGAGATGAGAAACTGGATCTTTCTAAGCTCCAAGCCAACCCTCCCTTCCCTATACATCCATCTCATTCCTCCACTCCAAAAAGGTACCCCTCACACAAGTGGCACCTCCACCCAAACCTTCACCCATAAGCCTCCAGCATACAGCCTGGCTTTTCTTACGTTGGGGCGCACACTGAGCGCGGCACTGAAGCAATCCACAGCCTTCTCATACTCGCCACTAAGGTTGAACAGGACACCAAGACCACACTGAAGATCAGGATCCACAGTCGAGGGGTTGCTGCGCACAGCTGCTAAGAACAGCTCTTTAACCTCCATGAACAGCGAGCTGGGGAAGCACAGAACAAGGATATTGGTGTACTGTTGAGAGAGCTGGCCTTGGGTTTCTCCCTCTGCTCTCACCCGCACCCTCCAAGAAGCCTCTCAGCTAGAGGCTTAAAGTTTGTAACCCTAACTCACTCGGACAGCAGAGAACCGAGGACACGCTTGGAAGGCCCCAGGTTTGTCCCCGAGACACTCTCCTCTGCTTTTTTCTCCAGCAGGTGGGCATAGTCCGGTTTATGGCGTAGCCAGTCCCGCAGGGTCTCACATGCCTGCTTCTGCAAGGACTCGTTGGTGAAACTGACTGCTAAGGCCATAAGTGCTGTAAGGTTCCCAGGCTGCAGTTCCAAGCACCTGCAAGTCAAAGAGGAGTTAACACAGCCTTAAAATCAGTCTGGGAGACACCCAGATACAGGAGGTAACACAGTCAAGACAGAGCACACCATGCCAGCCATATGGTCCTTGGGGCATTTGGCACTAGACAAGGAGCCACACTCAAAATCTCTCCTGCAACACTCACTGTCTGAGGGCACTGATTGCCAAAAGCTCCTGTTCATTCTCTGCTTGGGTGGTTCCCAGATATTGCCAGGCCTGGAGAAGATAATGATGAACAAAAGTCAGACTTCACATCCAGAGAAAAAAATTCAGCCAATAAACCATGGAGATGAAATCCACCATATTATCCCACACATTTTTAGAATGACACCAAGTATATTTAAGTATACACCTTAGCCACAAGTACAAGTTTCTCTCAAAGACATACAGACTTTATGGCACACGGGTCCTTGAAGCCAGTAAAATTGGCATTGCTATAGTGAATTGTCTACCTGGAGACCTATCAAAAAGCAACTGTAGGCAGTTTTACACTTTTACATCACAGAATCTTCACTTTTAACTTCTAACTGTGGTCAAACTGCAGAAAAAGGAAGGGAAAGCAGATCTCTTATTTCATAAAAGCAAAATGGCCCCGAAGCAGTGCTATGAGGAGACCCACAAGGCAGACAGCTGTATAGACTTGTGCAATGGTCCACTAGAAAGTGATAATCTTGGGGAGTTGGCTGTCAGACCTTAAAAGTAGTGCTGTTATTTTACTGAATCTTCAATCATCGTGACACCAGTACATGAGAACCACGTCCATCTCCAGGCTGTTGCCAGGGAATATTTAATTAAGGCACTAAATCCAAATTACCCCTTGCTTAAAAATAGTCAAGATAGTCGGTGGGAGTGTCAGCAGAAGTACCTACTTTTTGAACAGTCACAAAAGGCAGTATCCACTGTCTCAAGGAAGGAAATTGTTTCATTATCTAATACCTAGAGACATGCACAAGCCACCACAAGAAAAAGGCAATCTACTGTCTCAAATCTCTAATGCCTGAACATATAGCTAGCGTGAGAAGAGCTGACCAGTGATAACCGCGTTGTGTTCTGCAGGCAGATGAGCCGAGATTCAAGGTAAAGTGATCTGGATCAAAGAAACCATGAGATTTCCTTCTAAGCACTGTACCATTTGTGAAGCCTTGACTTCTGTACTTTCTGCAGAATCAGTTGAATTCAGAGTGTTTTCAATACAGGTAGACAGAACTGGCCCAAGATTCCTTCTCCTGTGTTTCAACTACCTCTTCACTATGCATCCTGCAGCCCACAGTACCCATGAGAAGAGTGATTCTAAAGGAATATTAGCTTTGAAGTGGTCAAAAGATTTTGCTAAAGTAGATCTCAAAAAGCTCTGCTTACTTTTCACCTTCTCCTAGTGCCCTAGGAAGTTAGGTGCCTGTATTTCCAGAAGCCAAGAACCTCTGCTCCAAAGAGGTCACTCATCTGAGCCTCAGGATTAACAATTAGGTATTTCCAATCATATATAATTAGCAGGGCTTTAGTCAGACACACTGAGAATTCAGCACCCATGGGTCCTTGAGGCAGGCACCTCAGGAGTGGACCATGTGGGTGTATTTGCATTCCTTCCCTTCCTTCTGAGAATACCTGTGTCCTCGGCCTCTGGAGAAAGGCGCACAGACTACTCCGTTTCTCAGTTCTTCTTGCAGAAGATGAAGTGCATTAATGGAAGTGTTCACTGGATTAGGAGCTGGAAACTTGTCTTCGGTATCATTCTTTGGCCCACAGCTTCATATGAAGCCTGGGAAGACACCGTAGGCATCTCCCTCAACCCTTCTAGGTTACATCTTCTCCCAGCATCGAGATGGAAGGCCTAACCAGGACTCCTACTCAAATGAGCTGCTCAGAATTAGACTTTTAATACAGATATTGAAAGTAGTTATCTGCCATAAGCAAACTTGCAATGGCAATGAAGACTTCCCCCAAAGTAACTTAAGAGATGAGAACTCCTTGCCTTGGCTCCACACATATGCTCCAAAGATTTTACACAGCTCTAAGTCCAGAGCCTCTGTGCTTTTTTTAACTGACCTTAGACATAAACCTCCTGGCCCACAGCCCTCCTGGGGATTCACATACATCAGCTACATACCCAGAGCCACAGAGGGGGGGAGAAAAAAAATAAAAAAAGAAAAACCCAAACAACAAACTGATTTGCATACGCCCTGCAGAGCTCCTAACATTGAAATGAGTTTTCTACATGCACCCTGACACCTTACAAGAGAAGGATCCAAGACACCTGGCCAACATCTGTTATCTCTGCTCTCACTCACCTCCATATGATCTGGCTTCTGTTGCACTGCGGCCTCAAAGAGCAAGACAGCATTGGGGAGGTCACCTTCTGCCAAGCGCTTCCGCCCCTCTTCAAACGCATCTGGGTGATCTCTCATGGGATTATCTTCCTCAAACTGGTAACCCTAGCAGGGAAGAAAGGGGCTAATGCTAGGAGACCGGATTAGGGAGAAAAGCGCTCTCTACAATGCAGGCTAGCCTTGCTGCATCAGAAACACTCAAACTAAGATCAGCCAGCACCTCGTCCTCTCTGCTAATTCACAGCAGATCAGAGAACAACGGCTCTTCTTCCTGCCTTCTCTGTGCTGAAAAATTCCCACAGACCAGACCTGGAATAAGTAGCAACAGAGTAAACATCTGGTGTGGGACCCGCCAGCTTCTGCAGAGCACCAACACTTGCACTTACTGCAAAGAAACCCAGCATTAACTGATATTTGGTGCTGGGCTGGAACTAGACAGCATTTGCAGACAAGCACAAGTGAAAAGAGCATTTAAATCCTAGCTGATGTGGGATGAGGGTGCAAGCGACAGCAAGAAATCAGTGCAAGAAGGAATTGTAGCAGGATCTGGGGGTCTGTGGAGCTCACTGCAAGGCAGACGTACTACTGCCAGTCTCCTCAAGGCAGCTTTTCAATGCTAGGGCTGAAAGACTCTGCTCCCTGCTACCTTGTCATATGATGAGGCGCTGAGGTCTTCATAATCAGAGAGCCAAGGGTGAGCTTCTGCATCTCTCTTGGCCATCTCCTCCCATTCTGCCTGGAGTTTGTCCCAGAAGTCCACATCTGACTGAAGGGAGAACAGAATATGACCAGAGTGCCTCAAGCATAAACTGAGTTCTACAGACACTCCAGAAAACATCTTAAGTGTTTCTAGCCCTCCTTACAGCATGCAAAGGAGAGAGGTAACTCTACCATGGGCTCTCAGTACCCCAGCCCTCCTCCTCCATCAGCTTTACCTCCACAGCAGTCTTTGCCTGTTCAAATTCCGTATCAAGAGTTGACACGTTCCCAGATCGCACAAATTGATCCACCCAGGCATCAGATGCCCCCTGGGAGTTTGGAAACAGAAACACACCTTTCTTTTTAGAAATTGGCAACCTCAGGGCACATCCCGTAACAGCGCAAGGGTCTGTGATGACCCCTCCTCCCCATCAACAAATACTGATGCCATGTAAAGTGGAAAAGAGTGCATTGGGATATACCCTTCCTCCCAGGTGCTACAGGAAATGAGAAAACTCACACTGTCCAAATATGTTCCCAGCTTCTGGCTAGACTCTGCTAAGAAGAGCCCAACAGCCCCTTCCTTGCCTCCCCCAGCCAAGTCATTAGTAGAGCATTGCTGAGTTGGACTTGCCATTCTCCCTCACGCCCACTGTGCCCTCTGGCAAAAAGCTTTCCTCCTTCAGAACACATAGGGCTGGGGCTCCTACCTGCTGCTGTATAAACTCAGCTGCCCATTGCTCTGCCTGATCTTGGTCTCTGTGGGTCACCTGATTAGCTTCGATCGATACCCTCCCATCTCCGATCTGGCGGACAAACTTTAGGAACTGTGGCAGAGAAATGAAACAGGATGGAGCTGGGCAGATGCTTTGCCAGCAAGTCCTCTGCCCACGCCTCCCTCCTTCACTCAGAGGAGTTCTCTGTGCAAAGTGAGCACAAAAGGCCCAAAAAGGTGGTGGGAAGGACAAGGCTTCACCAGAGTCATATGTAGGGATGAAAAATATCTAGAGTGGATTGTAGGGTTCAATTTCTAGGCGTCAGAGAAGAAATGGAAATGTAACATAGCAGGAGGCTTTATTCCTTTACTGTCTTCCCCCTTCTCAATTACCCACACCCCTTATTCACACCGGGTATCTGTCAGGCTCAGTCAGGGAACTTCTTACCTCCGAATTCTGGAGTTTTGGATCATCCACTTTAGAGAGGAAATCACTAACAGTTTTCTTCAGATCATCCTCAGGTTGATATTCCTCATACCTGCATTCAGAGGCAGTAAAAGGGAAGAGATAGTCTGATGCCAGGCAAAGGCAAACTCCTTCACTAACCACTGTCTAAATAATGGGCCAAACAACAGTATTGAGGGATACAACCCCTCCCTCAAAGACTCTGGGGTTTTCCAAGTGATTCAGTACCTTTATCAGCCTAAAAGTTCAAAGTTACTACTAGGCTAACTGTGAAAGTGATGGACACAAACAGCAGCAGAACTAAACAATTACAGTGACAGCACAGTTTTGCACAACAGTCTGGATTCCTTGGCAAGCTCACATGCTATCTGATATTGCAAGTTTTAGCACTAGCAAAAACAAGGTCACGTATCTAGGAACAAAGAAAGTAGGTCACGCTCATGGAAGAGGAACGGTGTCTTGGAAAAGCATCAACTCTGCCGAGGGTTGAGAGCTCATAGCAAGCACACAGTACGTTATCTGGCGTACAGCAGGACAGGACCAGTCCCCGGTGTTACCACTACATTCAGCCTTGCCCAGTCTTTGGAATGGGTGGCACTATCTTAGCAAAGTCTGTATTTTCAGAAAGGTATCAGAAAAGGAAAGAGCCAGGAGGAAGAAGCAGCAGCCAAATATGCAAGATGACTTTTAGGGAAGTATCTAAAAAGCCCACATAGCTTGCATTTTACTACTTTTAACTAAAAAAAAAAAGAAAACAAACCAAAACTTGACTCTAGTCAACAGGTACCTATACAGAGAAGATCCATAGTAGTAGACTGTTCTTTAATGTATTGTACAAAACCACGTTAAAAATAACGTCTGGAAGGTTGAAATTAGAAATATGCAGAGGAAAGGCTGGATGGGGTTTATCAGGTAGGGAGAACAAAGCAATGAAAGTTTACAACTAGTCAAGTCTAGTACTCAAGATCTCTAAATTTAAGTAAAACATATGTTGTGGAAAAGAGTTCTGCTTGATTAGAAATTCCTGAACTAACTCCTGAAATCACTTTCAGAGTGATTTCTGAAGTGATTTCAGGCATGAGATTAAGTCAGCCAACGTGATCACAACGTCTCCCCAGAACTAAAAAGCTAGAAAAGCTAGCATCTCTTAAAAAACCTTCACTCTCCAAGCACTGTTTCCTCCTTTCTCTGAAACCAAAGGCCTGATAACAACCACCTAGGTAAAATAACTTGAAGACATTCAGGTCATAGAAGATTTTTGTCATGTATCCAAACTTGACCCATCCAAGTGCCTCGCAGCAATAGCTAGTCTTGCTAAGACAGACTCACCATTTATCTGCCAAAGACTGGTCTTCCGATTCCCCAAGCCACAGCTTCTCCTCTGAATGTTCTAGATATTCTTCTGCCCACTTGGCAGGGGACACAGACAGCGGATCTGCATAGGACATCAGGAAGAACAGGGAGAAGAGTCAGACAGACAAACCATCACTCAGATTAACTTCGGATTTTGCTCTTTCCACTTTACACACAGTCAGCTCACATGCAGAGAAGATCTCCTTAAAAATGATTTATTTATGCTTGTTACTTCTAACTTTGTTTATTCTGATCTAAAAATCAATCCTTAAGTTCTGTGGGAAAATCGGTGAGGATTGTAAACACGCTCAGATGTGTTGCAGCTGGGGTGTCAAAAGACATGTCTCGTGCCAATTGTTATTTAGTGTTCTGGGTCTGGCTAGTAGAACACCTCTGTTTAGGTAACACAGACCTGTGAGACTCAGAGTCACCTTATTGAACATTATGTGAAGTTCCTGCTCTGCTGTGGAAAAGATCAAAGTACGGTGGAAAGCTACACCTGCAAAAAATCCCTGATGTATAGGCAAAAGCAGCAGGCTCAAAAACTTTACACTCTCTAGATGGACCAAGCACCACAGTGCCTGCATTCCCACTCGCGTGCCTCTGCCTGGGTGCTGCTTTGGAGATCCCCCAGGTCACAAGATAACAAGAATAAGTTGACTCTTTGCGTTTCATCCATGGGTTTATGGTTGCTCCTGTCTGTATCGACTCAGACAGGCTCAGACTTTGTATTAATACAGATGCCACTGTGGTGCCAATAACCTTATGATTTTCTACTTGAATTTCACAACTTATTTGTCTGCTCCGTGTGAGATACTACGTAGGTCAGGAAAATAAGCAACACATTGCAAGTCTCCACCAAAAGCACAGCATAAAAAGCACAAGGTTTTCATCAGAACTTTCTCAAAGACCTTTGTAAATGTTGATGAAGGTCAAAAAATGGGGCTACCTGGCTCTCTACAGTGGCCGCTTCTGGAGAAGAGAATAACATCTATTTAAATCTTACTCGTGACTTCCAGATTAGATCACAGGTTAGAAACAGGACCTATTCCAGACCCAGCTCTAGACACAATGCAAGACAGCCTTCAGATAAACTACTGACTTGCTTGAAATGGAAAGCTTAACCTTTGGGCCAGAAGCATTCACCTTGCACATTTCTGAGGTGTAACATCCCCCTGCCTCCATCAAACTGATGAAAAAGTATTTGGTCAATGCCCACTAAACAAATTTTGCCTTATGAGAAGGAATTAGAGCAAGAAGCAGTACCAGACCACCTCCAGAATTCTCATCAGTTGAATCATAACATTTTTATCAAAAGCATTTTGAATAGCCTGCTTATCCTAAATTCTCCCAAGTAA
Source organism: Ceryle rudis (assembly GCA_033439905.1). Taxonomy (NCBI): domain Eukaryota; kingdom Metazoa; phylum Chordata; class Aves; order Coraciiformes; family Cerylidae; genus Ceryle; species Ceryle rudis. The sequence continues at coordinate 2,935 of JAAGNO010001476.1, read as the reverse complement.
TGTAAGCTAAAAAGAAACGACCCTTACACCTGTACAAAATCCTCCACCCCACACTGTTCACAGTTTGGCTAAGCCATCACAAAGCAGCCTTCCCACCCCACTCCCCACATTAAAGCTGCTACAGTAAACACTGACTGCTGGGCCCAAAGCAGTACTCCAATTCCACATCCAGTAACTCCCCACTATACATAGCCACGTGACTAGGCAACATCTTGACAGCAAATCCAAAAGGAACCCTTCACCTGTCACTTCAGCAATGAACTCTTGTGACCAGTCAGCTTCATTGTAATCTGAAGAGACATCACCAGCACTATCATCTGCCGTAGCCAAGAATTCCTGGGTCCAGTTTTCAGACAGTGCCAGGGCTGCCACACCTGGAGCTACAAGAAAAGAAAACAACAAAAGAAACACCACCACACCAAAATAAAACAGTACCAACAAAAGAAGTGAGGATTGAAGGACTCAGAGATAATGTAAATGTTCCAGGCTAGTCCTCATTGTCTCTGATCTTTCCCTTTCTCTCTCTTTTTTTTTTTTTTTAAGAAAAAAAAGTCACAGAAAGATTCCACTCAGAAGGATTCTCTCAAGTTGCTAGTGTTCTCACAGCAGGTTAAACACTAAAGCTTGAGATAAGGTTTCTCAAGGCATTCATGAGGTAATTTCAATTTATTCAATAATGGTAATTCCCCAGTCTCCCTAAGCAGCTGTTCCAGTACTGAACCACCCTCCAAAGGAAGAAATGTCTCGCTGTTATCTAGTCACTTCCTCTTCCTGCAACTTGTGTCCATTGCCCTTCATCCCGTTGTTGGGTATTGCTGCAAAGATCCTGGTCTTGGTTGCTGAAGACAGCAACCAGACACTCCACCCCCACCCCCACTTAGACTCCTCTTCCTTAGGCTAAACAACCTCAGTTCCCTCAGCCTTTTTCTCTTACACCACATATTCCAGTCCCTGAACACCTTAGTGATCTCTACCGGACTTCTCCTAGTATCTCAGTCTACTGGGAAGCTCGAATCTGTAAACAATACTCCAGATACAATCTCATAAGTGCTGAATCGCTAGGAACCATCCTACAATGGGCTTAACCATAACACCAAGATCTTTTCCAGCTCTCCACCTACTCTAGCTCTCCTCACCTCGCTGAGGGGCCTGTCGGAAGCTTGACTGTTCAATCTCTTGCATCTCAGCCAACAGGTCATCCATCTTAAAGGTCTGAGGTGCACGTGACAGTAAAGGGGCATTCTGCTCCTGCAGGAACTCTCCAACCAGCTGCCAAAGGCAGAAATGGATTACAAATACAGCACAGATGAAGAGGCAAACCATAGAACACGAGAGAAAGAAATGGGCTTGTCAGAAGGAAAGGTTAATATCAGGTAAGAGGAAAAATAACAAAAAATGTTGATGAGAAAAGCAGTAAGGAGATGCACCGACTTTTTCTTACCTCATCTTCAGTGGCCACTCCCAGTGGTTTGGATGCCTACAGGGAATAAGAGGCAATTATCCCAACAGCTTTGACCCCATACCCCACTCCCCACACTCCCTGTGACCTGACTGGTTTACATCTTCCTCCTCCTTAATCTTCAGCTGTCAGCATTCTCTTGCATTAGCTGCCTGCTTAGGTGGAAGCTAAAGGAGCAGGAATACCTTGAGTGATGCTGTCCAACCCCCTCCCACACTTCCCAGGTTAGGATCTGTGACAGTAAGTTGTACAGCCCACCAGCAGCCTCCGAGTGCCCGTAAACGCCGTTTCCACAGAGAGGCCCTCACCCTACAGTCCTGCAGGACAAATCAGGTGATCCCGTGGCCTGTCTTCCCAGAAAAAAAAAAAAAAAGCAAGTTTCCCCCGTGCTGCTGACCCCACACCCCCATTCTGCCAGCACACCCCTAACCCGTGCGGATTGACCCGGTCGCGGGCAGGCCCCACATCCAGCCCCAGCTCAACAAGCAGAGCAACCGGAAACACTCACGGCTGCAGCTTCGGGAGTGCCAGGGGGCCAAGCCAGCGGGCCCTGAAGTCCTTCCTGCCGCAAGGCTTTGTCCTGGGTGAAGTGGCCGGCCAGCTTCATCAGGGGGTTGGAGCCCCCACACTCCGGTTCCACCAGCTCCCTCATGGCCATTGCGCCAGGCAGGGAGGGAGCGAGGGTCGGCGCCAAACCCCACTGGGCCTGCACCTGGCCCCGGGGCGGCACAGACACTGGTTGAACGCCGGGAGGAGCCACCGGGAGCACCCGGCGCCGGGCCCTGTGCCCCGATCCATCTGCCACCCGTCAACCCTCCCCTGCGGGAGGAGGCCGGCCACCCCCCATCGTCTACTCGGGCCGGGAGGCCCCGAGCCCGGGCCAGAGCCCGCACGAGAGAGAGCCGAGCTCAGAGACATGCCGCCGCGCCAGCTTCCCCCGCCCTACCCCCGCCCGACGCCCGGCCGGCCCAGGGGACGACACTGGCGCGCCAGGGCTGCAAGGCCGCGGCCTCCCCAGCGAGCCCCGCGCCCCCAACAGCCCCGCGGGCAACGAGACCCCCCCGCCCCCCGCGGCGCGCGCGGCAACGTCACCGCCCCGCCGGTCCCCGCCGAGCGGCCCCGGGACCCGAGGGGACCCAGCAGCGCCCGCAGCGCCCTCCCCAAGGCCGCCGCCATCTTCTTTCCTTCCTCCCACCGGAAGTCCCGCCTCGTCGCTTCCGCTTCTTCCTCCTCCTCTTCCCGCCGGGCTTTTCCACCAATCACGGTAGAGGCGCCGCCGCGCTCTACCCAATCACGAGCCAGCGCCCCGCCCCCTAGCGGCCGCCCCTTCCCTCCCCGGGCAGCCAATCAGAAGCCGTCACTCGATGCCTTTCGACCAATGAGAGCGAGCCTGTCCTCCTTTCCCCGCCCCTTCGCCCCCTCTCCCTCCACCCCACCGCCAACTCTCATTGGTCGGGCGCCGGGCCAATGAGAGCT
>JAAGNO010001474.1:147054-160193 GCA_033439905.1 Ceryle rudis | reverse complement strand
TGTTAAATTTCTATGGGTTTATGGCATCTATGTCTGACCTCATTTTACTCTGCAGTTGTATTGGTCACCTATTGTCCAGGCACATGTCCAAAGAAGCAGCAATTCAGTTTCCATCATGAAAAACTTATCAGGGGATGGAGGGTAGGTCTGACCTGTGTAGGAGGTGATTAAGATTTTCACATTTAAATTTATTAAAAAATGTAAACACATTTTAATAATCTTATGGGTTATCTCCAGCTTCTTTCCTTGACAAAAAAAACCCTGACAAATTAACAAGTAGCAATGTTCCAAGTACTCATTTTTGTGATTAAATACTCCTGAGGATTTTTGCTAGTCATAGTAAAAAAATCAGTGTGCAGAGTTGATGAGTGTGTGCTCTGTAGTTTCTCATTGAAGGCAAAAGAGTTTGACAGTGATGGAAAGAGACCAGTCCATGCCCTGCAGACAAACATCTGATTATTAATTCATTATGAATTACTTAAAAATGTAAAAGTAGCTACTTGTATACAGAACAGGGACTAGAATTGGTCTAAAAGCTTTGGGGTCCCTTTAGCTGATGTAGAATTTGGGGCAGCTGACCATTACTAGTTAAGTTGCTACTTTGTTCAGTAGAAAGTGGTGTTACACATACCAGTATGTAGCCAGATGATTACAAAGAACAATCTGGTTTTTATTTTCAGCTCTGATACCAATTCTTTCTTTAATACAGTGGATTATGTTAATACAGACTGGATACAGTCTCCTTTCAGAGACACTACTGAAGTTTACTTCATACTTCCCTTACTTCCTCTGCTCATCTTTTGCACCCTTTGCTTTAACAGCTTATTTTACTTTTATGCTCAGCCTAGCCCAGGGTTGTATAGCCTTCATTAATTTCAACTTCCAGTGACTCAGAGGGGAGTGGTGGATGTGCTTACCACAGAAAATTATTGATATCTTGGAGCATAATTTCCACCCCTCTCCATAAACAGTTTTAGTGGGTTTTGGTGCTTTTTAGTTTTCTTCCTCTCAAGTTGTTTTCTGAGAGTACAGTGAATATCTTGTCACATCTGCATTCTTTTCCAACTTTCTGCTTTTATTTCTCATAACCTTTGCTGCTTTCTTACAGGCAGACTTGAGAGCTGAAGTCTGAATTGTTTTCTATTCTTGTCTTAGATTCTTTGGGAAGAAGAGAGAAAGGAAAAAGGTTTGACCAAGAAACAGTCATTTGTAGATCTTGGATGTGGAAACGGTCTACTAGTTCATATTCTAAACAATGAAGGGGTAAGTAGAACTCTTTTTTAGTTAATTTATAAAAGATAGTCAATATTCTTGTTTTGCTTTCCTTTTATCTGGCATGGAAATAGCCAGAATTCAGTTAATTCATGTTGCTAAAATAGGATTTTGTCACTCTAGTTACTGGGAGAAGATCACAGCAGAGCTTTAGGAACCTTCCACTTAGCTCTCCTTTTTTTTATTTTTTATTTTTTATTTTTTAAATTTTTTTTAGTGCAGTTCATTTTGGGGCTAATTTGCTGAAGTTAGAAACTAAGAGGGAGAAGAAAAAGTAATGGTGTACTTTAATTGGAGACAAGGCAAAAATGAATGAGGAATCTTAACATATATAAATTTGCTCTTACAAGATGTTTTTCATGAACTTAATTTTATCAAAATTGAATTCTACTTGTCATATCCTGAAAATGGTTTTCTTTTGATAGCTTTAAAATATTTGTTAATTGTCAAAATGCCTAAGAGCATGATGTGCTTTGGAAGTGAAAACGTGGCAACAGCAAAATTCAGTTTCTTGAGGCATAGTTCCTGAAACAACAACAGAAGAGGGTCAGTGAGACTGGAAAAAAACCCACTGAGGTTTGATTTGTCTTGTTTCAGAAAATTGGATTTTCCACTGCTGGAGAATACGATAAAATTTGTAGAGGAAATTATTACCTCCTGTTTGATTGATAGATGTCATTGAGGGGAAAAAAAAACATCCCGAGTTCTAACACAAGCTCTCTATCCTTGTGCGGCCAGAAAAATTTTATTTAATATAGGATACTGTTTTCCCTGTAGATGTTTCTTGTCACACATCATTAGGTCATCATTGCTGGAACACTGACAAAGACTGTCAAAAAATTGTCATCTTTGTGTGAATGAAATAATCAGTGTTAATATGTACATTTAGTGAGCCTGTTTGACTATTTCTGCTAATAGTAGTACTTCAAAATTATTTCTGTTGGAATATTTCAGCATTCAGGTAGAGGAATTGATGTGAGGAGAAGAAAAATATGGGACATGTATGGACCAGAAACTCATTTAGAGGTATTATGCAAATGTATGTCAATCTTACTGTTAACTTACTCATCTGTTCATTACTTCAGGTTGTGTTGATGCAAATGTAATCAGACATACTGGGTTACAGACGGTTGTCTACAGTGATCTGTGAGTTTGATATGATGCCACCCATATGTCTTGTGAGACTGTAAAGTAAGTTGTAAAAGGAATTAGGAAAGCAGTGCTGTATCATACCCTTCCCTAGTTCCACATCAGAATTTTTATGAGAACAGGAACATACCAAACAGCAGCATCTTTTTTCCTGCATTTTATATACTCCCTTTTTCTGCCCATGTTTCTGTATTGTGGCAATCTCTGAATTCTTTACATTCGTTTCATAGTAAGAGTCCTGTCTGTTTACAGTTTCTTAGATTTCTTGACTTGTAATGAAACTTCTGAGCATCACCTGTCCTTCTCTGCAGCATGACAGAACAATATAGAAAAGGATAGGTTTTGTCTTTTTTGAAAGGAACAAACCAGAAGAATCCACAGAGAACACAAAAAGGCAGACAGAAAAGATAAAAATATCCAAAATATGCATATAAGGAAATTACTAATTTTTACATATATATAATGAAGGGAAAGGGTGAAATAGTTTTGCACAGATGGTAAAAGCAACTGCTCATAGCCTTTTGTTGCCCTTGAAGCTAATTTTGTTTTGATCTTTACTTGAAGCATGAGTTGCAGGATGAGTATTGCCATCTGTGACATTCCGTGCCAGTACTAACAATATAAATGAATGTAACAGGTGGCACTCTGCATCGCCAAGCTGCTGTCAGACATGGGGAATACAAATTTGATTATGGGTGACTGTCAAAACATGGAGTGTGGCTCTGATAATGCAAGCTATGCTTAAATTGAATGATCAAAACTGAAATGTAACGTAGGAGTTAACTTGTTTAAGCAACCATGAGAAAGTGCTTATCAAACACTTGGTTTAACATCTACTAACCTGCCAGAAAAAATTTGTTACATATATTATCTAGAAATGTATACACATAACTAAAAATGGTTGGAGATGATTTAAAGTGAACAATAATACACAATCCTGATACTTAAAACAGCTAACACGGTGCTTTCTGAAGAGGGGAACTGAGATGTAATAGCGGTGGGCTGAGACTTCTGAAATTCCCCAGTAAGCGGTGTGGGTTGTTTTAATTCCTCTACAGATACTACTTTGCACATACATGTGAATTTTGAGCTCATAAAAAAAATGTATTTTGCACATCAAAAGAGAGCATGGGCATTGTTTACAGGGCTTTTCCTGAAGGTCTGTGGAGATTCAAATTTAAATCTTTTTTCAAATCTGCCCAGTAATTATTTTGAGATTCATACATGCTTTTAGTTAAAGACTATGTACTTCTGTAGTAGCAACATCTTTAAATTCTTTCTTCGCTGAACTTAGTTCAAGGTAAAAAAAAAAACCAAAAAATGTGTGTGAGAGACAAACATTTAAAGGCACTCTAGATCTTCTAACCTGTATGAAGAATTCATCCTGTTTGGTGTGTTTGTGGGTTGTTTTGTTGTTTTGTTTTGTTGGGTTTTCTGGGGGTCCTTCTGTTTGTTTTTTTTTTCTAAATCAATATCAGGATATGGTATTTTTGAGACTAATAACTATTCTGTGAGACTGTTGTGGTGGGAAGGCTTCTCTGCTGATATTTCAATTCATATATATTACATTTCCATGAGGCAAAATACTATTTTAAAGGCCACCAGAGAGCCTTCTTTCTCTAACCTGACGTTTTCTATTTTTGCCCTGATTTTGCATGTATCATAATGTAGTCTTGACATGACTTGGAAGGGGATGGAAAGGCAACATAGACAAGAGGGAAAGTATTAGGCTGGATTAGGTTTATTGTATGTGAATGATAGAGTGTAAAGAGTGGTGTTCATTATGTTAGGATTTGATTTGGGAAGAGTCTGAAAGGAGGGAAGATAGTAGTGAAGCTGCATTCTGATCAGTGAATCCTAGGACTGCAAGACATAGCAAATTAAGTGGGTTTCTGAAAAATTTAGTCCAGACATATATGTGACAGAAGGAGATGTCAAGAAATCATAATCCAATGTATAACATTTGTTTACAAATGTTTAGGCTGCCAGATACCTTAATCAGAATTGTTATTCCACTCTTTGACCAATATTTTATGGTAGCTGTTGCTAAATTTTCTTTGTAGCTATAAAAAATTACTATCTGGCAAAAGTATAGATTGAGGAAAATGTTGGTACCTGTGCTTCTCATTCACTTTGCGTTTGTCAGCTTGTATGATTTTTATATTATTGCTTAGTGCTTTATTAAGAAATAAAATGCATTTAAAGAAACCTGTAATAAAATTCACTTAATGTATTGTTTGGTTTTCAGGAATCTACAATCATGCCAGGTGACAATCATCTCTTTCCAGATACTGACTGGCTCATAGGAAACCATTCAGATGAATTAACACCATGGATACCTGTAATTGCAGCTAGGTATTTGTGAGGGGACGGGAGTGGTGTACAGTACCAAAAACCCAAACACATGTTTACCTATATGGGTTTGATGAAAACTGTCACTTCTGCAGCCACACCTGCTGTCCTTGAAGGACTTGCTGCTTTTGATGCCAATTGATTATATTTTCAAAATGTTTCTCTTCCTGTGGTGAAGCACATATGTAGTACTTACTGTCTTACAGAATTCAGTACAGCATTTTGCATTTGGAGTTCAAAAACCAGAACTGATTTTTATTCTTTAGATGTGAATCTGTTGTTTGGGGGTTTTGCTGTTTTGTTGTTTTTTTTTTTTAATAAAATTGCTGTTGGTTCTGCCTTTCTTTGAGCTCTTCTCAACCAACTGCTAGTTCAATACCTTGACATTTAGTCCTGCAAACCAAGTTGGCACAGTTATTTGCTATATAGAAATACTTTGTGAAGTAGTATTTTTTATTATGCTAATAGACCTACTGAAAGAGGAACATATAAATATTATTTTCTGAGGCTCTGTCACTTAATAACAATTCCCATTATTGCTTGCATCTGAAGGGTTATTTGTTAAATTTGGGTGTTACTTGAAATAACCTTCCATTCAGCAGTTTGTTATTCTTCTTGTAGGTCTTCCTATTCATGTTGCTACTTTGTGCTGCCATGTTGCTTCTTTGATTTCCATGGAAAATACAGCCGAAGACAAAGCAAGAAAACTCAGTACAGAGAATATCTTGATTTTGTTGCCCAGGTGGGATTTGTATGCGGCTTTCATGTGGAAGAAGATTGCCTTAGAATTCCATCAACAAAAAGGGTAATTTTGGACTCTGTAGGGCTTTTGTCTTGGTGTTTGTTTGGTTTTTTTTTTTTTTTAAGCTGCTAGCTGTCTGAAGCATATGGATCTTTGTTCATTGTTATTGTTATAAAATCAGTCTGTAGTTGCATTACTTGAGGCAATATGCTCTGGAGACTGAAAATACTCATTTTCTTGGGCATTTGGCTCTTAATGTCACAGGTACAATCCTAAAGACAGGAAAGAATGGAAGCTTTTATGGTTATTTCTTATGCCACCCTGTAGGAGGGAAAACTTATAAAGCTTATTGTTTGCTTTAATTTTCCATCTGCCAGTGTCTCTGTGTCTCTTATTTTCCCTTCACTTTGCTGTTTTTGATGTCCCATGAAATTTAAAGCAAAATGTTCTCAGAGTAGGAAGAGGTGTCCAGCTTTGATATTGTATTTTTTTTATAAATAATCTGAGAGTCAGAGGCAGTCTCTTTCCTTTGTGCTTGTGTGACATGATGGATTATGATTTGATGACTTTATTTCTTCTGTGGCACCGATATTCAAAACCTACAATTATAATCTCTTAGATGGTAATGAACATTGAGTTCGAATGGATATCTCCTACAGGTAGATTTAGAAGCCTGTGTAAGAAATGTGCAGGCTGGGGGGCTGTGCCTAGGTATTGGACTCGGTAAATAATAATTTACCTGTTTCTACTAAAATAGGTAAGCCTTATTGGAAAAAACAGAACCTATCCACCTACAGAATGTGCTCTGATTGACAAGCGGATAACACAGTATATTAATAGTCGTCGGACCTGTGCTGTGGTCACGGGTGACAGAAGACTTGGATTTAATCATAAGGATCATGCTGATAGTGTGTGCAAAGAAGCGGGTTCAGAACTTCCCAAAGATGAGACTGAGACTGCTGGTACAGTTTGGATGCCTGGATTTCAACCCCGACAAAAAGTAGAACAAATCAGAAATTGTGCTTCCCTCCCTCGAGATTTTGTAGATGATGTTGTTCTCAGTGTGGCAAACTTGCTCTTAAATGCAGCCCCCCAAGAATCTTGTTCTAATGTGCATGGTGGAAATACGAATACCTGGAATCAAGGAGGTGAGATTCTTTCCTTTACATTAGCTTTTGCTGGTAAAGGATGTCTTTTCCAATGAATTTACATCCCTGTAAATTTAGTGAGTGAAACTGATGTTACAAAATAGCAAGAAAGTACAGTAGCAATCAAATGATTTTTTTTTTCTTTGTTTTACTGCACACTAGGATGCAAATGGGGTGTATAAGAATGTTTTTAAATTGGTGTGGGATGTTTTCCCTCTGCTCTTAAATACTAGGACAGAATCAATTTTCATTAAGAAAACCAAACCCATAACTCCTCTCCATTTACCACACGAGAACACTCTACATCTACCTGAGGAGAATATTAGGTTTTTTTGATAGTCACATAATAATTAGCTATAATTCTGTAAAAATTGTTTAAAAAGTCCCTTGATGTGCCATTTGGTTATGACATGATTAGGAATTTTTAGTTTAGCCTTAGGAAAAAAAAAAAAGAGAGATTGCTGTTAATTTTCTAAGCATTCAGTTAGTTCTCACTCCTGCCATCTTTCCATTTTCCTCCATCCATTTTTATTATTTACTCGCCATAGATGGTCATGTTACTGTTACAGGAGATCCTGTGAGTCATTCTCTCTTCTCTCTAACTGCATGCATGTAAGCAGTGCTTAGGTCAGTGAGGGTTGTATACTGCTGTAAAAGAAGCAGGGAAAATAAAAAGTGTGTCCTACTGTGGAAATTCTGTTTTAAATCTTGTAGAATGAAAGCTGCTATCTTACAGACAATATACATATATATGCATGATACTGGCAGTACCAAGTTCCTGCAGTATTGCTAGATAATTCATAGATTCTGCTCATAATCATTAACATATAGAAGTTATATTCTTAGGAATAGATATATGTGCATTTTTAATGGCTATACCATTATTAATTGCAGAAAGCCTTTCCTTGAAAGAAGTAGCAGAACACTTAAATAAAGAGACTCTAAAAAGGCTAAAGAGTGAATATGGAGGCCTGCAGACACTACTCAAGAACAATCATCAAGTATTTGAAGGTAAAGAAGGGGTTTAGGCTTTTGTTTTGTTTTTCTTGAATCATATATTTTGTTTTGTTTTTCTTCAGTTACGTATTTTATCTCCTCTATATGCAGTTAAACTCAGCTGAAAAATACTATGATGGTGGATTTCCTTAACTGCTTTCCATACCTTTGTGGATAACTGAATATTCTTCATGTGCCCATTGCTCCAAGATACTGTTAGTAAAACTCTTTTGAATGAGATTGGTAAGGCATCTACCAGCAAAGTGTTGTTCTAGAACAACTGTGCCTGAAAAGACAACCCTTTAGGTAAAGTGCCTCATTTGATGATATTTTTTGACTTAGAGAATTTTTTTTTCCTACCAAGTACTGATGATTTTATTTTTCCAACAAAGTATTGATGATTTTGGGGCCATCAAGTGCAGAGCAAGTTCACTAAAGCATTTAACCGAGACTTGACCTGGTCTTACCAATCCCCACAGTGCAAATACCAACACAAAATAAAACTAATCCCCCGAAGAACCTCCTACATGTGTTCGTGTAGCCTGTGGTAGCATGGCAGAAAGAGCTCGGTAGCAAGTTTTTGTGGTTGGCTGAGCTTGTTGATCACTGTTTTTTGGGTTTGTTCCTGTTGTAATGTGGTGGTGGTGTGTTTTGTGTTGTTTCTGGGGGTTTTCTTTGTCAGTGGGGAGTTTTGCAAAAGTAGCATCTAGCTTTGCAGTAATACAAGATCTTCAAGGTTTTATCTGTGTTAAGGCTGCTTCAAATTTGGAGTTGTGTTAACTTCTTGTGTCCCAGCAGTTCTGCATCAGCTGTAAATTGTTGAAAAACTAATCCATGGCAAATAAATCCAAGTATACAACCTAGTTGCTGCTGGTGGTTAACTTATCCAAGTTTAGCATCCACTAAGGATTTCTGCACACTTGGCAGTTTTAAAATGTGAAGCTGTACGGAAATCCTTTTGAATTGCTGTCCATTGCAAAGAGTTGGTCACATTGCATTCATTACCTGACTGAATTTGATTCCCTGTCATTAAGGATAGGTGGAATAGATTTACAGCCTCTTACCTGGAAGGAGCATTTTAATTTGGCACAGATACTGTCTGCACATTACCTCTGAAGAAAGACTAGGCTTAAGGCCAGATCTTTCTCAGTAATTTGCATCACGTGGAAACTCCCTGAGGCTTCAGTAGAGACCATTTGGTTCTTTCCTTTAGTAGCATGTCACCATAACAAGGGATTTTTATCAGCAAGTCATCTGGAAAGACATAGTTCATGCCAAAGAGGACAGAGAAGAACACGGCTACAGCACTTTTGTCATCTTTACTGTCCTTTTAAAGACATGGAATATAGATGGATGCACACACATAGACAAAAAAAGAAGGGTTGGAGTAACTGATCTATGGCAGTTTCTTTTTCTCAGGCATCTTGTCCAGTACAGGACTGATTTTCTAGAAGAAATAAGCTTGATCCTAAATTGCACTGCATCTACTCATTTTTCATTTACATCTTTGGAGAAAGATTTTAAAGCTCTGCTGAACCCACTTTTGTATGAATTCAGATCTATTTGTGTATCAGAAGGAAACACGGAAGGATGAATTCATCCAGACTTGAATGTATGTTACTAAGCTTTCGCTGGACTTGTTACCTTTTGAGTAGTGATGATCAGAATCCAGAATGGTATAATTAACTATTCTAAGCTAAGAGTATGTGATACAGAAGGTATGATTGAAGCCGACTGCAAGAATAGAGCACGGCAATTTACAAGTGGCAGATTTTTTCCTTCCTTGATTTCACTGTTGTTTTTCAGCTCTGTTTTTCTTTCTGTCTTACTAACTTCCTTTTGTTCTGTTTACACATTTAAGGAGCTGACAGAGGTCCACAAATGTGTGTGTGCAGTTTATAGTCCTAATATAGTAAATGAATTAAAAAAACAAACAAAAAAACCCCACAAAAAAACAAACCTGCTGAATCATTATTAACCAATGATAATTCCCTGTTGATTCATAAGAAGGATTAGACCTGTAATCTCTGGTGCAATGTATTTTTGGGTCAGTGAACCATTGTCTTTGCAATAGCATTTCTGCATAGTGAACGTAGTAGGAGTCTTACTAGATTTTGCTGGTAATCACATTTTAGATGTGGACTAATAAAGTTTTGAACATAGGAAACTTCTTTGAACATTGAAACTTCTTTCTCAGGACTTGCAATGTAAATTCAGAGGATTTTAATGTAAATCTAAACAACCAAACCTCTACAAAGATGAGACAAAGGTGCCGCAAACTATTCAGCATCGCAGTAAAATATCTCACAGGGAAATCAATCAATTCTTCTTGTCTATATTATCTTGGTTTGTTGTGCACGTCTTTCTATTTTTGTACAAATGGCACATTTGGTTTTGCCTGAGTGATCCATTTGTAGAGTATATGTTTTATTCACAAAATGTCACTCTGCATTTTTTCCAGTTTAAGTCCCATGGCTGTCTATTAACAGCTGCATTTTTGTTTGTTTTTAATCGTAGTTCTAAATGGGAGTGTTCATATTCGTGACTGGAGAAAAGAAAAACCATCAAGGAGAACTAAGCCTGAAGTGAAACGACGCCTTTCATCTGAAGCATTTAAAACACGTCTCTGTTGGTTTTTCATTCATCATCCTGATGGTTGTTCTTTGCCTTCAGAATCTTGCCCATATGCTCATGGGACTGAGGAGCTAAGACAGTCTCAGATTATTAAAAAGAAAAAACATATACAAGAATAAAATGCTGCCACTTATGTTTAAGTTTGTGTACGGAACTGAATCTGTGAGTGGCTTTGGGACTGCCTAGTGCATGAAGATCCGGACAACGTGGAGGGGTTTCCCCCATTCCTATACATCTTATTTTTCCAGTTGGTTTACAAGTTCTCCTGTATTTTTAATTGATTTACTTTTTTATTAACATGGAAAAGTATAGTAAAGTATGTATATACTTTTGGATTTTGTCATGGCTTGTCTTATATGCATTTGTATAAGTAGAAAAATTTTAAAACTTCCTTTCCTAGGACTCTCTTCACGATCCTTGCTCAGGTGAAATGTAAATGATGTAGCATTTTCAAACCCTGAAAATTAGCAGTTTGGTTCCAGATTTTCCAGAAGGTTTTATGGTTTCTTGTGACTCACAGTGGCTCTTGGGAGTCAGAAATTGGAGAGTGTCAGTTCTTTCCTGACCTGACAGATTCCTCTCCATGTTACTATGGAGTAATAATACATATTAGCCTTCCTGTCTTGGTCTCAGTCCTCCTTTCCTTCCTTTTCCTATTGATTCAAAATGAGTGTTGGTTTGAAGAATAACTTTCTGGGAAATTATTGTTGAAGTCTTCACATGTAGGCATAGGTTTTTAGGGCTCTGTGGGCTATGCTGTCCTTTACCTCTTTTTAAAAGTAAAGAGTAGCAATAGACAATGTATTTGATGCTACTGGAATGGTAGGGTTTCTGCTAAGAAAGGAGTGTCTTAGCACCTTGAGCAGGTCATGATTTTTTTTTTTTTTTTTTGTTAGATTATTATTTTCTTTAAGATGTTTAACTTTAAAGAAGGGCAGCAAAGCTGGTGAAGGGTCTAGAGAACAAGTTTTATAAGGAGAGGCTGAGGGAACTTGTGGTTATTTAGTCTGGAGAAAAGGAGGCTCAGGGGAGATCTTGCTGCTCTCTAAAAGGATCTAAAGGATCTCCGCTGCTCTCTACCTGAAAGGAGGTTGTAGCAAGGTGGAGGATCAGTCTTTTTTTCCCAAGTTACAAGTGATAGTATGAGAGTAAAAAAGGCCGTGTTGTTCCAGAGAAGGTTTAGGCTGGATATTAAGAAAAATTTCTTCCCTGAAAGGGTTGTAAAGCACTTAACAGGCTGCCCAGGGAAGTGGTGGAGTCATGGTGATTGCTGGAGGTGTCTAAAAGACATGTAGATGTGATGCTTAATGACATGGTTTAGTGGTGGACTTCTCAATGCTAGGTTAATGGTTGGACTTGGTTATCATAAAGGTCTTTTCCAACTTAAATAATGAACTTAGCAGAAGTTCAAATTATTACTCAGTGAGTGTCATAATTCGTATCTGTCAACTGCTAAGTACTTCTGAAGTTTGGTATCAAAAACTCTTGAGACAAGGAACTGTGGTTTTTTTGGCCTAGCTTATATACTATGTGAGTGTGGAAACTGCTCTTAACTATTGAGACAAGACTTTACTTCCAGATCCTATTGAAGGAAAGGGGAAGATTTAAAAAACAAAACAAAATCCCAAACTCCGGAAAGAACCAAACTACGGAAGAAATGTGGAGGTGAGGGCAGTGACATAGAAACTGATTGCAGGACAGAGATGTCTGTGGGTGATGGTGAATAAGCCACGTAAGAACTCTTTTAAGAGCTCAGGGAATCTGAAGAACAAAGGAAGGAAATAAAGACAAAGCAGAGGAAAAAAATTAAAGATGACCCTGGAAACACTTTTCAAAACAGTTCCAAACCAAAACAGTTTCTCACAAGCTAGCTTTAAGCCAACAGGTTGCAGTCCATTGCATGCAGAAGAAGCAGGGTCTAAATCTACTGCCAAGGTTGGAGCAAGGAATTTACTGAAGTGTCGTTTCCCCTTCTTCCTTTATGCTTCTTTTCTGATCCTGGAGGAAGGAGCTCTTTCTTGATAACAGTGACCTTGGTAATGGCAGCAGCACTGTACTGATGGATCACTTTCCACAATATCCAGTATGCCCTGGCCTCTCTCCGACAGGAGCTGTGGTGGGTTCCAAGCCTTCCCCCATGGCTTTGGTCTGCAGGGTTAGATACCACATCCTGAATTTAGCACTAATGAGTGCTGTGTTGCAGTCATTAACTAATGTACTCCTTTTAGAAAAAAAATACCTTCACATCATCATTCTCTGGGGCAAGCTGGGTGTAGTTCAGTTAAGGTATTGGACAAAGGGAAAGAAAAGTATAAGCCAGCTAAACTGCAACTCCTCTGAGGCAGAGCAATACACTAAGGGAGTGCAGCTGATGGTATAGTTACTCTTACTCTTGTAAGAATCTCAGAAAAATACTTAGCTTATGGAGGGGACAAGAGTTGAGGAAAAGCCATGGAACTGTGTAAACTTGCATGTAATCAAGTGATGATGTTGCCTTAGCCTTTGGTTGGCTATGTGCAGAGTAACAATAGTTCCTCAATATGCTCATTTACTGTGGTGAACAGACTGATATGTTTGAGGAGGAGGCCCCTGTAAGATTAAGTTCATGCAATCTCCACATGGAGATTGTTTCCAGGTGGTGCACTGAGCAAAAACAGGCTTTCAATTCTTTTCCAGTAATTGGTGTCTTCTCTAATGAATCACCTTGGGGTAGGATGTGTTTGACTTGAAATTGGTGATTTCCTGAGTTAGAGTTCACATGTGGAGCCCTTCAGAAGCTTGCAGGAAGTCAGGGTCAAGAAACTGGAAGAAGGTCGGTTGTATTTTGGTTTGTTTTGGGTTTTTTT
>JAAGNO010001474.1:127018-146954 GCA_033439905.1 Ceryle rudis | reverse complement strand
TTCAGAAGCTTGCAGGAAGTCAGGGTCAAGAAACTGGAAGAAGGTCGGTTGTATTTTGGTTTGTTTTGGGTTTTTTTCCTCATTCTTTCCAATAAATGGGGAATGAAATTCCTAAGTGACATATTGAAGTTACAAATACACACGTGATAAGATTAGTGAATTATTTTGAAAACTACCTTTTTTAATTACTTGTGCAATGCTCTGATAACTGGCATAGTGTGCTATATTACTGTAGTACACTGCCTCCTTTGTATAGGTTTGGTTCTGAACTCACCAGCATGCAGATCTGTCACAGATGCCTGATGGCTGTTCCTCTTCCTGTTTGGCATCACTGCAGGTGACAAGTCAGCCAGCAAGTCTCCTGTAATTACAGAAACTTCCCTGTTGTTTGGAGAAGCAGTAAGAGAACATTTTTGCATCCAGATGCCAGCCTTATGTAATACTACATTTAAATGTGAAGGTAACTGCTTAAGGCGTAAAATAGCTCTACTTTATCTAGATTCTCTATTTTGTTGCTTTTTCTTAAAATGGCATTAATAAAATATTCAGCTCTGGCAATAGATTAAGTACTATACAGAGTAAGAATCAGTTTTGCTCTTGATAAAACACCTCCTGCTCCACAAGGGATTCAAGCATAAATTGTCCGGGTGACACTGCCATTTTAGTCCTTAGTTTATTAGCATCACTACCCATTTGTTAATTTGCCTATAGAAGGGAAAATACTGTTGTAGATACCTCAGAAGAGTGAGACTATAAAGAGAAGTTAGATGTCAGATAGCAATCAGAAATGCTGGGATCTAGAGATTTTGTATTTCCATCTGTAGATGAGCTACCGTTTCATTAAGTCTATAGAAATATTCTAAATCAAATTAGATCTAAATAAATCTGTGTTTACATTCTCCATTAAATCTCAGTGAAGGACTGAATTTTAGTTTTTCTTTAAATCCCTAAAACTGAAAAAAATCTAAAAGACAATATTTTTCTTAGAGAATATCTATATATAGCCTTAGAACAGTCTATTTTCTGGCACATTTCAAATCAGGAAAATTTTCTGTGTATATAACATTTGGATTGTTTGTTTACGATGTTACTGTCACTATTTTGTGTTGCAAGTTGTTAGCCTAGATTTACAACAATTCCTAGAGGAAGTCTTACAGCTTGTCTGACAGAAAATACAGACCTCTAGGTATGCTTTGTAATAAAATTAGGCTGCTTCATATGGGGTTTGGGGCTTGTTTGCTCAAAGTTTTAAATTATAATTAACTTTACCTTTGGTAATCTTAGTATGTTTTTATGAGCAGGAATCTAGCTTTAGCTATATAAAGTAGGCAAGAGTGAGCAATCAATAGCTTTGCTTAGGGCATCATAATGGCAAATATTTCAGATTCAACAGAGATGAAATAAAAGATCTGTAACAGTTCTACCAAGTGACAGCTAAAACAAATATTGAGACAGGTGCCCCCTAAAGCGTCTAAACATTTGGCACCAACTGAAGTCAGACGTTATGTTTTGTTATTGCTGGTAACCTCTGTTTATACAATTGAAAGAGTATTTTAGTACAAAAACAGACAAGTGTGTAATGCCAACATGCTACCCCAATTAATACCTCTCACAGTAATTTTTTTCTGCTCTTGTATTTTGGTGGTCCTGTGAGTAGAATATTACGGTTTTCATCCAGGGTGTTGGTGCGTTTCTTCTCGCAGAAGCCCATTGCAGAAGCAGCACTGTATATATGTGGCAGGGTTTTCGTGGCAGGGTTTTCATGGCTCGCCTTTGCGTGTTGCAAGTAGTTTTCATTAAACACTGTATTTGGACCTATTGAGTTTATATGTTTCATTTGTATTATAACTTAATGTTTGTGTTTATCTGGTAGAAATACATAACTGCTTTGGTGCTCAGTTACCATCTTATAAGCGCAGCTGTAAGCCACTGGGTGCTACTACAGTACTGCTGGATGAAACCCGATTAGCAATTGCAACCCAGCTTCTCTTTTGCCTTTATGTTTTTATTATAACAGGTTTCACCAACTCTAATGGGTGAATGTAGCTTTGTTTTCTGCCAGGAGCATCATGGCAAATTTTTGTTCAGAGATCAGTGGATCCACCAGCTTTAGTTTCTCAGTGAGCCACCTCATGCTTTTGCACAAAGCTGTGTGTCCAGCCCCTCCAGGTATGTGGTGCTCTGAATGCTCAAGGGGCAGGCATTTGCTGCTGAAGCTCAGTGCACCTGCCACCCTGTGAAAATACCCTCAGTCGAGCTGCCAGTCAGTCTTCTTGCCTGACAGCTAGCCAGACATTGTATAAAATCAAAACAGTCTTCTTCTGGAAAGCCTGCCCTGAATTTGAATACTTCAGTAATTGTTTTGCTGTAGTAGCTGCTAACTGATATTATGACTGGGGTACACACCAAGATACAACAGCTGTGAAATGAGAGTCTCTTTGCTTTGGATTGTAGGCTTTGTGTTAATAGTTTTTAATCCAGGCACTAAACATTGAACTGAGAGAGCAAGGGAAAATTGTTTGCCCTTTTCACAGGTACAAAAATTGAAAGCATGGAGTTTTCAAGTTGCCTGTCTTTTGCCAGTACATCATGCTTTTGTTTGTTTGTTTGTTTTCTTTGAATGTGTAGCTTTCCCAGGGCAGTGCTTTTACTCTGCAGCATCACAGCATCTTCGGTGACCTTTGGTACATCATGAAGAAATCCATCCAGTACAGGCATTGCTATCATTATCTCTGCTATACTGTGGAACAGTATAGACGGAATAATTTCAGTTTGTTGTTCGGTGGGGTTTTTTTTGTCTTCTATTTATTTAATGTCTGTTTTGTCATACTGTTTCAGAGACCTCAAATCCCATAGTGAACACATCACCTGTTAGCAATAATTTGATAATGCTGTGAACAAACATATTGAGTTTAGCCCAGCACTTGTATTGTTTCTTATATTTGAAACCTAAGAAGATAGGGAATGCTTTCAAGCGAGAGAATTCTTTAATTTGAGAAGTGTTATTGATCCGGTATTTTTGCCCGTTTTTTCATTGTTGTTTTGCTGAGATGCCTCATCGTAGGTGTTGATGTCCCATTTAGCAGTACAAAAGTGCAGAGAAACTTCATTAATGGCCTGTGAAAGTACCTAGTTGTGAGGGCAGAATGGCTTGAACCGGCTGTGTTCGTATTATGGAATGTATTGGTGCGGTGCTGCTTTCCAGCATGGCCAGCAGGTGGGGATGGTGAAAAAGCTGCAATAAGGCAACGCCAAGCAGCAGCCCCATGTCCCTGAGTTCAGTGGGTCCTGGGGCTGCTTCTCCAGCACTGCGGAAAGGTGGCTGCTGGCTGCGTTGTTTTGTTAGGTGTTGTGGGCAGATAGGTTCTTCCAGGGTATTCCTGTATTTTTTCCCTTGAAAACATAACCTGCATGTATTTTGTACAGAATCTTCCTTCTGTATAAATATGGCTGCCTGAGTGAAGTAACTGAAGTATATTGCAAGTAAGTGGTGTTATTTTGATAATTGCCCTGATTAGATGAAAGAGACTAGAATATTTCATTTCTTGGCAATCTGCAATGCAAATTTTTATTGAGAAGCTGAGTATTTAAGTAGTATTGCACCTTTTGGGGTTTTTTTCCCTCTGAAATACTGCTTTCTTTCCTAAAAACTCTGTGGTGTTCTAGGTCTTGCAGTGGATGGGAAAAGAAGGGCGGCTTTTGCCAGCTCTCCTCTTCTGATAAGTTAGAAGGCCCTGAATCGTCCTGATACCTACTGATCAATACAGATGTCGCAATATTTCCTCTTCAAAGGCTTCTTGGAATCTTTGTACCTGTAGTGGCCAAAACAACAGACCAGGAAAATGCTTCACAGTGGTACAAATTAGTTTCTCCTAGGAGTCCTTATGTGAAGAAGTGTCATTATGGTACAGTTAAGTGCCTTTGTGAAATCTTTTTTTTCTCACTCAGTTAACTTTTGGAGGTAAAATGACCATTGCGATAGAAAAAGGTGTTTAAAGATATTTATGAACTCCATGCCCTGAGAAAACTAGTATAAAATTAAATTAGTAGCTAACTGCTAAACTCCAGGTGTCTCAGAAAAATAATGGTCGTGTTAGTTTGCTGTTGTGCTCAGCAAGAAAGGTTGATCAGCAAGATGCTGGCTGAGCACAGCCAAAGTTAGCTTGTTAAAATGTGTCTCAGGCATGTAATTACTGGTAGCTCAATTTACTGTGTAAGAGAGCTTGTCATCTTTCTTGCTCTTTGCCACCGAGTATTTAACATCTGTTTGCATCAGACATGGAGCTTGCAAAGCTGATTTGCATGGTGTGTCAGTCACCAAAACACTCCCTCTTTTAAAATATCGATGCTTTCCTCAGAAAATGTTTATTTTTCAGATTTATATAGGGAGTTCCTTCTGTTTGTACTACCTTGGCTTGCTTGTTTCTTTGGTGTTACTGCATCATACTGTATTACTGCTAAGGCTGTGGAAAGAGTCATAAAGAGCATTAATGTGATGATGGGAGTGAAAGAAAACGGGTGATGTTGGCTGCCATAAGAACAGCCAGCCAAGCAGTAGCAGTCCCTCTTCTGAGCAACTGGCATAGGAGCTTCCATGAACAGCAGCTCAGCAAAAGAGTCATCACTGGCTAGAGATACTCTAATCTGAATAATAAAAATAAATAATTTGAGACAGTATGAATGGCACTTGGTGGTCATGGAAGAAAATTCCAGTACTGATTTATCACATCCCTGTCAACATGGAGACATGTCCATGGAGCCGTACTTCAGTGCACCATGGTTGGAATCTGCCCCTTGATCATCATTCTGTCGGAAGGCAGAGGCACTTCTGCAGCTGGATGGGAAGCCCCATGGCTCCCATGCCTCATTTAGTTACCAGCCAGACCCTGGTGTTATGGAAG
The DNA here is from genome assembly GCA_033439905.1 of Ceryle rudis. Classification (NCBI taxonomy): domain Eukaryota; kingdom Metazoa; phylum Chordata; class Aves; order Coraciiformes; family Cerylidae; genus Ceryle; species Ceryle rudis. Next base: position 142,053 of record JAAGNO010001474.1, on the reverse strand, counting down.
AAGGGAAGGTCACCTCTTTTCTCCTCTGGGTTCAGAAGAGGACCCTTTATTAAGGCCCGGCAAAGGCAATGAGCTGTTTTCTGTTAAGTACTTTGGGATACAAGATCAAGCCTTGATGGAGGTTCAGATTCCTTTGAACACCTTTTCTGCCATTACTCATCTATGACAGCACTCTGCCTCTGCACTTCACTAGATTATGGGCTTAATTTTGTAAAATCCAGACGTATTTTTTGATTTTGTCAACAGGCAATCAGCTTTGGCTGGAAATAATATCCTTAAATGTGTGCACTTAATGGGAAATGGCTTTGTGTGTTTCCTCTGCAAATGATGATTGTCAATGTTTAATCAGCAATGGAACAGAATCTGGCAGCTTCACACCATTTTGATGAATAGGGGACTGATGTTTCTGATGAAAGAAACTGGTTGTGCCCCAGCTACTTCTTTGAAGTATTTTCCTCTGTGAATCATTGTTAGACCTTCTGCAGAGTCAGGATAAGTTTGCTGCTCTTTGCACAGGAACTAATTTCTGCCAAGCACTGTGACATTTTGCAGATAGTAGTGTCTGCCCACATACGTGGAGAGTAAACAGGGAGTCAAACATACATTCTTGCCAGAGAAACCTATAGGTTGTGTTTTGCTCTCCAAGTGGGTGTTGAAGAGAAAGGGAGATAAGATAAATCCGAATAGGTGAGCACAAACCAAAGTTTTTTAAAGAGGATGAGAAGCAGGATTGCACTTGCATTCCTTGAATCTTTCCAAACCAAGTCATTACTGCCTATATTGCACAGTGTATGTCTGCAGGAGTAGTTCTGATTGCTGGCTGGCTGACACTGATAATAGACTGCACTTTTTGTTACTGAATATGTCAACCTTTTCAGAATTTTCCCCTAACAAGTGGAAAGTGTGCAGGCAGAGATATGAGATCTGTGTGTGCTCAGTTCTTTTTAAGACTTTTTTTAGCATAAGTCAAGCAGCTTCGAACAATTCTCCTTTGACTCATTAACTGTCAAAAACAAATGTAGATGGGAGGCATAAAACTGTTTCTTTCAGAAAAGAATAGTATAGTTGTAATATAGTCTTCCTCCAGATGGAATAATCCTTCATATGAATCCAGGTTTATGGATAAGCAAGCACTGACACATTACATGACATTTATAATAAGACAGGGAAATATATAAAGAACAATTCAGTTGCCTAAATGTGAAGTCCTATTTGAGATACTGTTGTCTTATCTCTGGGTATCTCACCAGGTCTCCAGCTTCTGGCCCAGGGGATATAGGGCCTGTGTTAGGTCCTTTATCATATCTTGTGTGAATGTATCACCCATCCTAGGATATCTCAAATGGCACAAGATACACTTAGACTAATAAATTAAGACCATGTAGATGAAAATAGTGTGAAGTTTGTTCCTAGATGGTTGAAATACAACCTCTAGAGACACATTAAGCCTGAAGGATGCGTTAAGAGTCCTTATGCACAAGGTGCTAGATTTAGAATCTTAATCTGTAATTTTTTTATAAAATGCGGATGATGAAATAAAGTTTATGCTTATTCCATTTTCAGGCTATGCCACATGGAAGATACTGTGAGCATTTTGGAGTGGATAGTGGTAAATGAGTGCTTAACAAGGAAAATGTATGGGGTTTTAATGTGAATTTTGACAACTGTATTAATAACAAGAATGAATAGTTAAAGGTAGGGATGAGCAAAAGTGGGTGAATGACTCAGTTACACGTGTGCCTTTTTCACGAGACGGTTAGAATCACTGTGTGTGAATATTTCAGGTCAGAAGCAGGATTAATATGTGTTCAGTTATAAAACATGTAGGTAGGTTTATAATACAGAATACAGTGGTATGTGTAGTGTGAAAGAGGCAACTAAATCTTAAAATCTTTGATTTTGAGCTTTGGTATTGTGAGTCCCAAGGTGGCTGTATGCTGATTTTATGCTGCTTGGTACGTTCCTTGAATGAAATTATTTTGATGCAGATCTTTTTGTAGCTGGAAAAGACAGTCCCTGGCTGGCAGGAAGCAGTTCCTGGAGGAAGAATGAAAGGGAGAGACACAATTATAATTCAGAATTTTCTTGATTAATTACATAAGTGATTTGAAATCAGTGAGATGAAATCCAGTATGTTCAAGTGCTAAATACATGAGATGTCTGTTTGTGGGAAGGGAGGGGGCATTATTAATACAACACAGGGTGCTGCTGACTGGGGGTGATATTATAATGGATCACAAACTGAATAGGGCTCAATGCTGTTCCCTACAAAAGAGGAATAAATCTAATTGTGGGATTTATGAACGGGAAGATGATGCATAGGAAGCAGGAGGTGAGACCACAGGTGTAGTAGAAGCTCTGTTTCTGCACACTATGACTTATGAAAGATGTATATACGTGAGAAGAAGACTGCAGGAGATCCATAAAAATTACTAGATATTTAAAGATCAAAGGGCATGATCTTCAGGTGATATAAATCACTTCAGGCTCAGTAACTCCCAAAGAACGAAGCTGATTCACACCAGCTGAGGAGCTGATTAAAAGAATTATTTTTTAAATTTTCTTTCTAATCTAACCTTAACAGTGGCAATTTACATTAACTTTGCAGTGCCATCAAGTTTTCCCTAAGGCTTGCAGGAAAGAATTGAGTGTCATAATTTAACTCGCTCTCTTTTCTTTCACTTTTATTTTAAACCGAGCTATAGATTTTTTTTCTTTCCAGTTTCTATTTTAGCATTATTTAAAAATGAACACAGTTAAAATGGAAAAAGGGAAGTACTTTTTAAATGCAATGCATAATTAACCTCCGAACCCTATTGTCTCTTGATGTTGTCGCCAGAAGCTTAATAGGATCAAAAAAGGGTAATAGATAATGAGAAAAATCTCCTGACATATTAGAGGAGATTAAAATTTTAAAAAGACTTTAGGAAAAAAGAACAAAAAGCAACGTGCTTCAGGACGTAAGACAGCCTTTAGATATCTGAATAGAGGAAGCTGGTTTCTCAAAGAGCTTGTTCTTCTGTAGTTGCCTTTAATGGGCTTGTCTTACTCTGAAACATCTCCTGTTACCCCTTGTCAGATGGAGGATACTGAAGCAGATGGACGCAGCTCTCAATGCGTCTGGCAATCATACTTCTTCCTAATTTGAGTTCTGTGCAAAATTCTGTGCTTCTGCAGCTAACTTCATAGTGATGTGGAAAGGTGACTTGAAAGGACTATTTAAAAACAAAACAAAAAACAAAACAAAACAACACCTACACAAAAGAAACCAAAAAAAAACCCCCAAAACCCCCCAAAAATGACCAACAAAGGCAAGCTTCTTTTTTTTTTAATCTGTGTATTCATGTCTGTCTGCATATTCATCCTCGCCACTGTGTTGTTTCAACATCCTTTATGTACCTATGTGTTTAATTTTTATTGGAGGCTGGATCAGGGGAATAAAAAAAGGTTTCTCCAAGGGTTGATCTAGGAAAAGCTGGACAGCAATAAAGAAAAACAACAAAGGAAGAATGTAAAAGCATTGCTTGGGTACTTAGGGACAAAATTCTAAATGGCAAAGCCCAGCTGCAGCTAAAACTAGCAGGGAACATTAAAGAGGGTAAGAATGGATTCCAAAGATGTGCTAGCTACAAGAAGTAGTTTAGGAAAAGAATATGTTGGTGAACAAGAGCCTAGTGACAAGCTGAAATTCTCAAGACCCTTTTTTCCTCACCATTAATAGGCGAGCTTGCTCCCAGACTTCTGCATGTACTGCTGCAGTTTGGAAAGGAGATGGCAACCATCATGGGGGAGCTGCAGGTTAGAGACTACTCAGAAAATTTGTTTTTCTTATGAGATGGTTGGGATTCACCTGAGGGTACTGCTGTGGTGACTGAGAGCCTGTGGTCTGTCATGTCATGTATCAAAGCGCATGACAGTCAGGAAAGCAAGACTGGGTACCAGTGCCCTACATTAATGAGTGGTTTTCTCAGCAAGGTTTTGCAGTAGTCTGCTTGTGTTGTTCCTCAACTGAGCTGATCTAATACTGTGATTGATATTTTTTTAATCTTGCCCCCCCCCCCCCGTTCCTTTCTTCCCTCATGCCTACATATTGCCCTTTGGATTTGTCAGTGACTCATTTCTAATAGCCTAATGCTCTTGGAGCTGTATTCTAGTGACAAGATATGTGAGCTTTGGCCAATGCCTCCTAACATAGGGTAGGTCTAGGAAATGTTGTCTTTTGAAGAGAGAGTGAGTGGATTTCACCTTTACTGGCTCTTTACAGTGATCCTCCTTAGATACTTTCTTAAATTTAACAGATTACTGTGACAAGTAAATAGCCAAAAATGGGATGCTGAGAAGAGATTTTACTCCTGCCCTCCTTAACATACAAGTTAAACATCAGATGAGGGTTTTTTCTGATGTAATCTGGGCTTTATGGAAGCAAAAAGTGCTTAACTGAGTTGGATTCTTTGGTTGAATTAATAGATCCTATGCACATTTTAAAACTTCTTATAGCTTCTTTCACACTTACTTATCTGTAAAGCCTTTTCTAAGCTACTTGAGCAGCATCACAAAATCTTCTGCATCATCTTGCAACTATTTGAGAAATATGTTCATGCTTCTTCTAGGTTGTGTGAAAATAGTGTCTGATGAAACCCTGATTTTGGGAATTGTGTCTTTTCCTGTGAAAACTGAGCCAAAACGATGTGTTTCTGTTAATAGAGGATCGGACCTCATATGTCTTTTTCTGACATACACAGAATAGAGTCTGTGTGTCACTTATGCTGTGGTCTGACTATTGTGTTCTTGTAACAGTCTTTACAAATAAATCCCCCAAAGCAGGGAAAAGAATGGGCTGAGGTGAAGAAAGTGAACGTTCTGTTTCAACTTTGTGTTACTTTAAAGGTTTAAAAACTTGTAAATGTCACAGATTTTCATTTGTGGTCCTTACCTCAACGGGAAAAGTCCTCACATAACAATGAGCTTCAAATTGTATCGCTATTACCTTTGATTGCTTGTTCGTTAAGCTATAATAGATTGATGGGACAAAGGGCTGTAAAAGGTCTGTGACTTTCTTTCAAAGCCATACTCTTGATTTGAAGGTCTCTGTGCTTAATCACTCTTGCAGTTGAAACTCTAGTAGTGTTTCCTATTTGAATTTGTTTGACCTGGCCTGTCTACCACTGCTTCTTGCTTTGCCTCTGCCTGATTACAAATCCTGCTCTGACTCAGCATCCCTGTAGGTCTCTCTTTGAGAAGGTAGGCAATATAAGCTTTTAATTCTTTCATGTTTTTGTCTCTTCAGTTTTGTGCTATGATTTTTCCAAATGTGGACACCAGAACTGGAAGCAGTGTTTGTATTCCAGTGCTATCATTAAATGCACTTGCTTTTTTCAGGATCATATTCTGAAGGAAAGTGTTAGGGTTTCTTGTGTCTTAATAACAAACAGAAACTAATGATAAAGTAAGTCCATTGATCATTTGTTTGTCCATTTAAACAAGATTCATTTTAAGTTACCGCTTTCCTAATACATCTTCCATTCTGTAGGCTGGATTTGCACTTTTCTTTCCAGATGCATAATGTGAATGTGATTTTTATGGAAATGTTTTGTGGGCTGTCACTGTCTCATATGCTGAATTACTTCAGATCATTCTATATAGCTGTTCTATCTTTGCTCTTTATCATTCTGCCTGTTTTTGTCAGCTGTAATTGTTTTAAGATGGCATTAGCCTTATTTCAAAATCATTTTAGGAAATGTTGTATGTTCTGAAGTCCAGTGCCAACCCTGAGGAATCATATTAAAATTACTTGCATTCCACAGTTTTTTCCTTTTGTGACTATTTCTAGAGATTCGTGGGCTATTTTTTAATTCACTTAATGTGTGCTTTATTAATAATGTATAGTGTTAATTTTTAGATCAGATTACCTTATGTTTGTGCATAAATCAAATGCCTTATAAAAGTCTAAGTCCTCACAGTTATCTCCTTTAAAGGAGACTGTGATTTTTGTCAAATAATTAAGTAAGATTTGATCAATAAGATTTGCTTTCTGTAAAATCATCATCACTGGCTGTATTTATATTCCAGCACTTACTTCTTAATTGATAAACTGATACAGGATTTAATTGAGTAATTTCCCATGTTAGATTAATTGGCTTCTAGTCATGCTGACTGTCCTACTTGCCCTTCTTATGGTATGTGGACCAATTAGCAATCTTTTGAATTTTTAAAGAATATGTAGCAGAGGCAGAAAACTCCTCGGGTACCTCTAGTGTGTCTTTAATGTGTAAGAAAAAATTTGTACATGTGTTGCATGCAGTGATAGATAAATTTTATAAGAGATGACTCCCCTTGCGTTCTAGCTGATCCTCAGAGATTAGAGGGGCTGGGGGTGGCTGGAATTATCTCTTAGTAGATAGGTCAATTATTGCTGTGATTAAAGGTCTGACATCAGATGCATGAACAGCCTGTCTGCGGTAGGTCTGACTGCACTCACAAGAAGCAGTCAGATGCATGAATAGTACAGTTTATTTCACTTGCAACATATACGGATTCTTTAAGATAAATGCACTAAGATGCAGAATCACTATGTATAGCTCTAAATGACAGTTGTAATCACAGTTGGAATCTCCCAGGAAAAACACACTTGGTGTAGCTGAGGCCGCAAATCTTACCAAAAGGCATCCCTTCCCGGGGGGGGCGAGCAGAACAAACCCATCGGTCTGTCCCTACAACTTTGTGTCAAATTCTCATCCCTCAAATTAGGTCCAGAATAGGGATAATAGTTATACCTTGTTCACTACTATTGAGCAAAGTGTGGGGGTGGGTCTGTGGTCAAGCCATTGTTCCTGGTGGTCAGCTGTAGCAGTGGCATGAAAACATATATGACTTTCTTGGTAACTTCTGCAAAGAACAGATAGCTGCTGTGATAAGTGTGAGAATGGGATTAGCAGCCTTCACTGCATTCTACCACTCTTCCTTAGTGCCACGAGAACACAGAGTACCAGATCTTATGTCAGCCTCTGTGCCTATCCTTGTCACCAGATGTTTGTCAGCAGTGTTGAGCTTTGCAGTTTTCAATTATTTTGTGCTTCCAACATACACATGTGGGGAAAAGAGACAGGGAAGAAGATAGGTGTGAGTCCAACAGCGCATCATCAAAAGATTTTTGTATTGAAAAAGGCTAATCTGAGAAATTATTTTTGTCATATGAGACTCTGTTGGGTTTGTATCTGGTGGGGTTTTGGTAAGAGTTTTCCCCTTGAGGAAGAAGGAGTGGCAGGAACAACATGGAATGGACTGGGACTGACCATAAACCCCATTCCCTGCACCGCTGGTGGGGAGGTAGTAGCAGAGTTGGGCCTGGTAAGAAGGCTGGGATGGGGGAAAGGTGTATTAAAGATCCAGTTGTATTTACCACACTGTCCTACCTGGATTCAGTTGGTGAATTGGTGATGGTTTTGTTGTTTACATTAAATTGATTTTGTTTCCACAAGTTGACTCTGTCTTTTGCCTGTGACCGTAATTGGTGAGACCTTCACTGTCTTTTTCTTGACTCTTGAGCCTTTTGTTGTATTTTCTCCTTCCCATCCCACTGGAGGGGGGTAGGAGTGAGCAAGCAGCTACGTGATTGCTTTGTTGCTGGCCACATGGGCTTAAACCACAACAGAGATCTTTTTTATTTGCATACTGTTTTCAATGGAAGTAAAAACATGAACCGAAGTACTCTTAGTTAATAGTTTATGTGTTCCTTAATACCAGCTTAACCACAGCATCTCCTCCTCTAAATAAAATCCTTTGTATTGTGTAAAGAACATTAAATATAGTTTACAACAAATCACTGGTAAAAGCACAATGACAAAACATGGAGCAGGAGGATGATATAATTACTGGTTTTGTGCGTATTTTCATTTGCATTCAAAGTCGATTCAACCTGCATATAATTGAAATTCAGAGCCTGTGTCCTTGCTTCAAGGATAGATTGAGCATCTGGTAAGAATGGCAACCTCAGTCTTTGTATTGGCAGAAAATAAAACTGCATCTACTTCAAACAGAAAGGGGCAGTGAAAATCAACAGCTTACAACTGAGAACTAAAGAGACAGCAGGGAGAAATTCAAATCTGAGCCATTCTGAGGCATCGTTAGACGTGGGTGAGAGGCAGCCTGGAACTGAGGGGGAAGGGGTAGTCCCCAGAGACAACTGAATTTGAGCTGCAGTTGTCACACAGGTGGAGGAGGAATTATCTAAGCCAAGAGATTTGATGACTTTTTCAAGGAAAAAAAGCATGGAAGGGAAATGCTTAAAAAAACCCTAGAAAAGGCAAAAGAACAGCATGGCTGAAGTATGTGTTGGCAAGATGAACCAGAGCGCTTGCAGATCTGAAAAGGAAAAATGAAACTATGGATAGAGCGTGAAATCACAGGCTTCATGTGACATTTGCACAAAATTGATCTGGCTAAAATTCTTGATGGAGGCTTCCTAGCAAGAAGAGGACCAATGACAAGCAGGTCACCTTTATCCACCCAAACAAGAATGAAGCTCTGATGGTGTCAGGCTGTCTACTTTGAATGCCAGGATATGGGCATGTGTATAAAGCTGTAATGCTGACATCAGGAAATGGTATTGTCCAAGACAGACAGCCCATAGCAGCCTAACCCGAAGAAGAACCCACAGCAGAGAAGGAGATATGGTCAAAGTTGGTGCTGTGTAGTACCACTGAAAATTTTACTTTGTGTTCTGTGTTGCTATATGATCTCCAGAAACAGGCAGACAAATTTATGTATGCCAGTAATCATGATGGTTTTCTTCCCATTAATGATGCTGGACCGAAGTTTATGAAGTCTGTTGCCAGTTCTCTTGCAAATGGAGGAGTTTATGAAGGAATTTGGCTGTCTACATACCTTTAAAAATTGATTCTGCAGCAAAAATTTGTTGAAGTAGACAAGCCTGTTCCTATTTAGTTCAACAAACTTTGCATTGGGCCTAAGTTTATCTGCTTGATTATCTTTTTTGACAACTTTATCAAGCATTTTTATTTTTTTTTACATCATGTCACAAAACAAGTATTTTATTCTATTCAGTGCTTCAGTTAATTTGACAGATATCACCACTGTTTCATGTACCTACTCCTTCTTCAAAGAGGAGAATTCATGTCAACTCCACAAAGTTGCTAGGACAATGCAGGAGAACTTACGAATTCTTCTCCTCAAGGAACACTTTTTTAAAAAATTTATTTATTTATTTATTTTTATTGCTGAATTAATTACATTACTCTATCACAGTTCAGGAGAAAAGTGACAAGCTGTGACAATTCTGTGGAGAATTGTCATCTTACTTATAAACAACATGAAGTTGGGGGGCATAATCAAAATGAAAGGGAGACCCTTGCCATACTGTGCTATCAACTGTACTTTAGATAAAGAGATTTTTCAATCGGTACCCAATTTAGGAATTAATGTAGCTTTTGGGTTAGAAGTGATAGGAGAAGTTTTGGTAACCAAAGTTTGGTTTTAAATGGAGTACAAGAAGGAGAAGTAAAGTTACCTAAATTGTACATTTGTGCAGTAAAATGTAGGATAAGACCCTACTACCAGGGATATTTGGAAATGTTCTTATTCTTCCAGTGTAGTGTCAATTCATCAAAACTGGACAATTCTTCAAGAACAGCCTTTCATCTTGAAAATATATACCTGTTTTCATGATTTATTGAACCGTCCTGTTTCACATTTCCAAATTCAGCTCCTTGATTTATTTTACTTTCCTGTGAAAGAATGATTCATTTCACCTTGGATTTCTTTAACGTGAGGGTTTGGATAGCCCGTATACAAAATCTTTGGAATGTCTCAGAAGAGGTTTCAGGTGAAAATGTGTAGATTCTCGACTTTATGCCCAGTGCGGAAAGGAGGAAAAAATCCTAAGGGTGGGTAAACTCACTTCTTGGACAACCTTGCCCCTCTAAGACCATAGGCAGTCCTGCTGGAGCTAAGGAATTGTGCTGTCAGACTGCTGACCATCAGCCCTAAGGCATGCCCAGGTGGTGCTCTGGGATACACTTAATAGCGGGTTATGGAGGCACCTGCTTGCTGTTGTTCTGGAGCAGCGTGGCAAAGCAGCAATCTTCAGAACTTGTGACAGGAAGGGGGTATTTTCATTTATTGCTGGGTTTGGCTGGCACATAATGCCCTCTTCACAGGGAGCAAGAAGAAAGCAGGGAAGGATGTGCATTTAGATGCTACCAGAGCTAATCTCTTAAGACTTGAAACATTAACACAATTAAACTCACTTCTATCCTGTTTGAAATAGGTGAAAATAATTAAAAGTAGCGGGTTTTTTTAACCTGAAGCGTTGATAGTTTGGTACTTAAAAAAAGAAAGCATGCCAAGCAGAGGACATGAGCAACAGTATCAGAGTCAGAACAAGCTATATTTTTTTTTCTCAGAATCTTGTTCTATTTTCTCTACTTTTTAGGCAGCACTGAATATGTTCTGAATATGTTATAAGTGCTATCATGGTATCCGTGTGCACTATCACATTTTGAGTGTTTGATCTTATTTAATTGCCATCATGTGATGATATATATAGTATTGCTTCAATGCTAATTGTGTAGAGGGAGATGATGTCACAAACATCTAGAAAGGTCAAACAGACCCACGACCCCTGAAGATTAGTGAACAGATTCTAGTTTACATTTTTAGACTATTTCATTGATAAATGAGTTCAGTTACTATGTTATGTTCACCCAGCTAACAACAGGAGAAAAAAAATCAGCACTATGCAAATATAATTCTGCGACTAGAGTAGTCCTGTGGAAATAATCTTAGTCTCTAATTTACTTTGAGACAAAATTTATTTTGTTTTCTTACATCTTCAACTTGCATTATGATGTCTGATGACAATACAAATTATACATGAGTAATAAACTTCATGAATCAGAAATCTAAAATAATATTTTGGGTTGATATTTTAAAGTTTCATGGAGACATTTGAAACTAGTTTTATTTTGTGCTCTTACTTTTCCTTCCAACCTTTGACACAAGACAGAGGCCCTTCAAAGTTCACTTCAAACTAAGTAAGATTTGTGCTGCTTAGTTTAGAATCTGAAAATCGTAGGCTTTGAAAGAATACTCAGCTATGATAAATGAAGTTGGATTCACTAAATAAATATGCTTTCAATATTTACAAAGTGTCTGGCCTTCAATTCTTTAAACATATGTGCTGATAAATTTAATGTATTACTCTTTACAAGCTTTGGATATTCTTATGTCATAAAATAATTTCAGCGGATGGTTAATGTATGACCCCAAAATTTCAGTGGATGTCAGGAAAGGTGTGCTAGAGTAGGTTTATCCTGGGCTTAAACCCACTGAATCAGCTCTTGACAGGTAAGAAATGGGTCTGTGTTACTTACTCAACTGTAGTGTTCTGGTCAAATATTTATGTACATCTAGTATTCCTGTGTAGTACCACATTTAATTTTGCTCAGCAGTATAGGGCAAATAGATGAATTTTTTTCACTGAAAGCTATTATTTTACCTGCTTCTCTTCAAAGACACGCACTTCTTTCCTGCATTTTTTATAAATAAAAGGGAAATCTGCCACATCAATGATATTTGCAGATAACATGACATTTGAAAGAGTCTTGAAAGAAATGGAGGAATAAGTCAAACAGGAGAATGACATCAATTCAGAATACCTCCAGAAGACAGCCAAGAATTGATGCCACATGGCTGGATGCAAGAGGAAAAAGAAATAGTCCAAACAATGGAAAACTCAGTTTTAGGAAGAAATTTTACACTAAACACTGAATGTCAGAGTTTAGTTATTTTATGATTCGATTTCTAAAATGATTTTCATACCAACTCCAAACCATTAGAGAGCTTATCCTTGTAATACATTGTGTTATAACACCATGGCATTATATTACAGAGCTTACAGCTGAGGAGCTGGCATACATGTAGAGGTATTCTTTAGAGAGCAGAGAAGCTCTTCTCAAGAGAAGCAATTTTCTGGCTTAAACCAGACAAGATGTTCCAAGAGGCATTTATCAAGTGAAGCCATAGTACTTCTTCCTGATCAAAGCACATAAAGGTCCTCTCTGTCACGTCAGAAAAAAAAGTCATGTTCTTTTAGTCCTGATATGAATTTTAACTATCAAACTGTTCAGCCTCTCTAAAAGAAAATGGAGGGGACAGTGAATTATGGGAAGAAAGATCTTTTTACTTGTCTCCAAAACTAAGACAAGAGGATGTTTACCCTTGGATTATCAAGATATGCATCCTTTTTCTCTGACTTTCGGGGACCTGAAATTTTTCTTTTCAAATTCTGGGCATTGCAATACCAAAACTAGGCAGATTGTTTTCCAGTAAGTAAGGGGAAAAAAAAAAGTCAGGAATAAGAGATAAAAAATATGGTAAGAAGATTTTGGGATGCTAACCACCTTAATTAATGGTACTGCTAATGTAATGACAGTTTGTACGTCTAGTAATACTATATCACTATTGTTACTCATTTTCTGTAAGAGGCTTGCCACAGACTTCAAGATAACCAAAATTTCAGCTGCATAGTTAGCAGGAAAAGGCATTTACCCAAGGAGGAGGCACCAGCTTTCTGGCTAGAGCACTTTTTTGGTACATGGGCGACCTGATCTGGTGTGTCCTTAAACCTGCTTTGGTCAGGAGATGGGATAATTGAGTAATTTTCTAAGTTGTCTTAAAAATGTACAGTTACTCTCTTAATGCATTTTACCTCTGAGGAACTAGAAAGGAAATAATCTGTTCTTCTTTTTTTCCCCCAGTTTATAAAAAAAACCCCAAAAAAACCAAAAAAAAGGACTAGACTATCAGAAGGAATCCCTCTTGGTGATATGCAGCACATCTTGTGAAACAAAGGCAGCTTTGTGCCCTCATGCACCACTCAGGAATGCAAATTGTGCTATCCTAGAAATAGCCCTTAGGATATCTCCCTTCCCCAGAAGCTGGTCCTTCATCTTCTATAAACTTCCTCAGCTGTGAAAGTCCTGGGCAATACTGCTACAAGCACGGCTTGCATTTTTCAAGGAGGGTGATTATTTTCTGTTTGCTTTTTCAGTCAGCATTTCACAATCCTTTCTTGCTTTAAAGAAAGGCACAAGAACAGGATAAAAATTTTCCACAGATGGCAACCTCACAGATGAGAAGGTGCTGCCTTTTCTCGCTTCGTGATTTGTTGAAAGCTTCGTACTCCTTTGCTGCTTTAATTTCATCTTCTTGGCATGTTCCCAGTGAAACTGTTTTCCACATATGTGAATATTCTTTTTTTCTAAACCAAGGTAACACTGTCAGCAAGTGTCCCTGGATGTAAAGGGCTCATTTGTTTTTCTGTCATGATCAACAGTATTTGCTTTACCTATCAGACATATTTTTATGTGCAGCCTCTCAAAAGGCCAACATAAAAGCACCGTGTTATTGGACTGCTTCGTTCTTGTGTGTAAATAGTTGCTGATCAAGGATCTTTCCTTGCAGCTAGAGCAAATGGTAAGTGTAGTTCGCAATGCTTGTCTTTCCAAGGTTTCCAGATAATAGATGTATTCCCACATTACTGAGATGAATTTATCACCTGGTTTTATGCATAACTGGGCTAATTCCAGGTGATGGGTATACATCACAGTGTATGATCTGCTTATTTATATGAATAAAGGGAAGAAGAATTGAAGTTTATCTCATTGTACATAGAATGAAGGAAGACAAAGTAAAGACAGTTGTGCCACAGGTATTCATCTTGTGCAGGACTGAACTTCTAGATTGCCTGCTGTCTAGCAAAGAGGGTCTGGCACAGTGTAGACTACCCAAAGAAAGACAATCTGGCTATGTCTAGTCTAGTAAACAAGTGTGCCGGGGATGGCTTGTGGCTTAGATAGCAAATGACATGGCACTGTTTGCATCTGGCTTTTTCCCCTCCCCAGAGTGGCCTCATCTGTTTCCCAACCTGGACGCGGTGTGAAAGATTAGTCGTTAGCATAAGACAAAGCTGTACTAGAGAAGCCAACAATTTAGCAATATAAACAGTTGTGGCAACCTTGGTCTGGTTTTAAATTATATTTTATTTTTATAGGTGTAGCCTCCAAGCCAGCTGAATTAACTGAGACCAGATGGAGTGCTGTTAAAAGCACTTAAGACATCTGGACAGAAACCAATAGATTCATTCACATCTAAGCTTGGCCAAAGTCCTGCTTAAGTTCTCTTGATTAAGTCTTGTTTTTAGTTCTATAAGAGGAAAAAGAAAGGCCTCTTAGAATAGCTATTAACCCTGCACTTGGAGAACTTCCCAGAAGTATAGTAAACCTGGGTCCAGCTTCTTCCTGGACTGACTGATTTGAAAGAAAGATATGAACCCACATCTGCTTCCACTTTGGAGGAAGGAGATGAAGAGTTCTTTGTCTTAAGGTCATGATTTAGAGCTGTTCTGCTTTGTATTAAGCAGTTATCCACTGAGCCAGAGAAGGTGGGAAAATAAGAGAACAATCATGTGTGTTCATGTATTCACAAACAGAGTGGTGAGCCTACTTAGTTGGATCTGCAGCTAAGACATGATGACTGATCATAGAATCATGCAATCACAGAATGTTAGGGGTTGGAAGTAACCTCTAGAGATCGAGTGCAACCCCCTGCCAACCTAGGGCATGTTGCACAGGAATGCATCCAGATGGGTTTTGAAAGTCTCTAGAGCCTCCACAACCTCTTTGGGCCACCTGTTCCAGTGCTCCGTCACCCTCACAGTAAAGAAGTTCCTCCTCCTGTTGAGGTGGAACCTTCTATGCTCAAATTTATACCCATTGTTCCTTGTCCTATTGCTGGGCACTACAGAAAAGAGATTGTCTCCTTCCATTTGATACCCACCCTTTAGATATTTACAGACATTAATAAGGCCCCCTCTCAGTCTTGTCTCAAGACTAAACAGCCCCATTTCCCTCAGTCTTTCTTCATAGGGGAGATGCTATGGAGGCAAGTTCATGGTCAGTGTAGCAGGCTAGCTCCTGCCCCATCACCTCCCTCCCCGTCTCAATGGCGAGCAATGG
>JAAGNO010001474.1:108410-126918 GCA_033439905.1 Ceryle rudis | reverse complement strand
TTAGCTCATAGTTAGTCCCTCTTATCTGTACAAACCAAGGTTACTCAAAGCAGTCTATCAGGGTTGGTTTCTTCTATCTATTCAAAACAAGCTGCAGCTGCAAAATTAAAAGACTACAACCAGACATTTATGTTTGCGAAGAAATATACTGGTGGAGCCAGGCCCTGCCAGCCTTGACGCAGAAACAAAAATAACCATTAATAAGAACCCAGGTTCAGGTCCACACTGTATCCTGCCGCTGTTGGGGTGAAGGCAGAATCCTAAATGATAAGAGGGAGTGGAGGCAAGTTAATGGTCGATGAAGCAGGCTAACTCCTGCGCTGTCCACCCCCTCCCACCCCCTCCACAGGGGGCAATGGCAACAAGTTCCTGCCCATCATGGCAGGTGTGTTGCTCCAGTTACCCCCTCAAAATCCCAGTTGCCCCTGCAGAACAGCTTTGACGCAAGTGCATCCAGTCAATGAGGAATGGGAATTTTCAGGCTCGGGGGTGATCCCAAGATTAAGGAAGTCCAAGCCCAAGATTCAGACATCTTCTAACAAAAAAAAAAGAAAAAAAAAAGAAAAAAGAAAAAAAGAAGGGTGATTGTTACTGGCAACTCCCTTCTGAAGGGAACGGAAGGCCCAATATGCAGACCTGACCCACTTCTAAGAGAAGTGTGCTGCCTTCCTGGGGCCCGAGTTAAGGACATAGAAAGACTGATCCTGTGTATGTTTGTAGTAATTTGTGATACAGAACAAATTAATAACAAAGCAGATTTCTGCTACTCCTGCTGAAGTACATTCCTAAAAGATGTGAATTTGACAGCTTACAGTTAGGTGATTGTGTAACTGATTGTCCATATGAATGTTTGTCTTTTCTGCAATAGAAATGGGTACGGAAATAGAACCGCTGCTGAAGCTGTGTCCTCTTTGATACTGATGATTTATGATTTGGAGTTTATTTTGTTGAGACATTGTGCACCTAAATTCTCATCCATAAAAATATACATTTATGCTATTATATATAAATAGCTGTGGAATAGATTTTCTAACTTTACCTCCACACATTAACCAAAACTTCTAAGAAGATTCTGTCTTTAATTTTATTTAAACAACTTCTGTAGATGTTTAGCCTACAGAAAATAAGGATGTTGAGATATGTCATTTTTTTTCTCATTAATTCAGTTAGACACATAAAGACTGTAGAGTAATTAGCATATTGATTTAGAGTAAATATAAATTAACCTCATAATATCTTAGGTGAAAGCTTGGGGAATAAAAGCTTGATAATAGTGCTAGAAAAACGTACTGATTCTCCATAGATATAAATTTTATGGTCAAGAAATGGGAGTGTGAGGGAGGGTTATACATCAAACGCTGACATTCTCTTTCATCTAACAGGTTTCATCTTTCTAACTTTCAACATCAAGAGCTAAAGGCAGACCCTAATGACTGTGATTAAGATATGCCCTCTTACATCAGGGCTGAAAGTTGTGCCTGGTTATTTGAAGGAGAATAATGAAAACCACATAACTATTTTACTTGGTAAGAACTCTCCTTACATTAACCAACATACTGCAGAAAAGTTATGGGGTAATGAAATTTTATGAGGGCTTTTAAACATAAAATGAGTGTAAATTACAGAAAATTTATGGGTCATTTATTCAACTACCAGAGTGTTATTTTGGCCAGATCAAACATTTCGCTAGTGGACTGGGACTTAAATTCTTTTTTTTCTTTTTTTTTTTTTTTTTGAGGACAAAAGAAATCAGTAAGAAATAGTGTTGTTCTCAGAGATGAGACAGCATGACCTGTCTGTTGTAGATTCTCTGTTCATGGAGCTATGTTCTGAGCCTGCAGAAAGTCTATTTGCTTCAGTGGAATGAAGGAGCAGTAAGTATTTTTCCCAGTGTATTCATGTACCTCTTGTTAATTAAAATGAGTTTTAAAGGGACCTATACCTGAACTATTAAGTCATAAAGTCTAGAATCTAAACACTTTAGTATTTAAAACATCTCACATCTGCAGTTAGGGTGGGATTCCTTGGGAAAATAAGGCTCAGCTTTGCTTATTGGTGATTTCCAGGATCTAAGTTTATCTTTCTGAGATTACATCTAAGAACATAACGGTGTTAATTAGTAGAACTTTTGATCATTTAAGAGGGGAATTTAAGAGGGACAAACTGAGTGTCAGACTAAAGAACTGTCTAGCTCAGGCTATGATCCTTCCTAATGGATGCTTGGGTTAAGAGAGCAATAAACAGGGCAGGTATTCCCCTGTTCTGTCTCGCATCTTGCACACATCCTAATCTGTCTCAAAGCCGTAGATTTCTAATAGTTCTAACAGATTTATCCACTAACTATAGTAGATACGGAGTTTATGGGAATTACAGACCCCCCTTATGTGCATTTAAAGGAAAGACCATCACAGTCTTCTTTTCCATTTCTCTTCCTTCAAGAAGAGAAATTTTTCTTGTATTTTCTTTTCTTGCTTCACTCTCTCAGCACCTGCCACCTTCCTCATTAGATATGCAGGTGAAGTGATGGGATTGGCTTTGGCTTAGATGTTCCTGATTCCTTCTGCCAGGAAGAAGTTCACTGTTCACTGAATCATGTCCCAGATCAGGTTGAATTTGAATATCACCTGTAACAGAGAGATGCCTGAAGCATTATCACAATACATACTCCTGTCTGTAGTGGTGATGAGATGAGATGGTGGGACTATGACAGTTATTCTTCTGGGACTGCATTATCAAGGTGCAGAGCATCCATGTATCCTAAGTGCTGAGGTGTGATGGAAAGAAAACTCGAGAGGGAATTTGTATTGCAGGTTGTGTAAATGGCAATTCTGAGGCCATGAAAAATAAAATTATCTATGGTATGGCACTTGGAGTCTTAAACTCTAGGGTGCAGCTCATGCCTATCTATTCTGAAACCTGTTATCTATCTCTGAGAGTCAACAAAGTGAACATGCTCGAGAGCATGCAGCCATATAAACCTTTGCCCTCACAGACAAAACTGTGGTCCTGCAGTCCAAGCTGAAGCCATGTATCTAAAATAAGGGAAAGTGCTCTTCCTGTCCTAGTTCTTTGCCTGATACACTTCATTGAAGCTAAATACAGCTCCATAGCCAATTAAAATACATTTTTGGTGAGCATAAATAAGGATGTATACAGAGAAAAATATTTTGATTTGTCTACTCAAGTTGCGTATAAACTCTCCTGAAAACTGAATTTGCTTAAACGTCAAAGCCAATTTGCATGGGATCAGGAGCTCTCTATTTTGAAGGAGGTTCATGTCAGGACAAACTGACTTTCTAAATATTATTACAAACCTCATACAAAGGTTCAAGTTGATTTCCTTTCTCCTGGACTCATGCCGGCTTGACTGGATGGGGACCTGGTGACTGCTCTCTAAATACTCCCAGACAGTCTTTCCAAGCAGGGGAGCACTTTGAAAATGTCACAGATAGTCATAATATTTGAAATTGCTGGCACTATTAAGCATGTGGCATTTCTTAAGGAACATTAAAGAACACCAGTAAATGGCTTCTGTGCAGTTTGAGACCTGGCTGTACCAGAGACAAAATATTTAGCACAACATCAAGACATTTTAATGACTGACTGTATATTAGAAGTAAACGTGCCTTTATGCAAATAGTTTGTTGGTCAGGTATGAACTGGGGCTAACCTTAGGACTGTTTGCTGTTGGAGATTAGTGGCTTTCAGTGCTGCTTTGCCTTTTCCTCCCCGCCTCAGACACTAATCCAAACTGTTCTCGCAGCATCTGCCAGAGTAGCCCTCATATGTGTGTTTGTAAAAGGCCTTTTTTGCATCTTTTCTGCTGGATTCATCCCCAGACACTAATGCAATGAAAATATTGTTAACACCATGTTGTGTAACAGTGGCTTTCGAAGCGCGTCCTGTGGAGCACATGGTGGAGCTTCATGGTGAGCTGGCTGCCCAGATGGTGCTAGCTTCCTCTTGGTCCGACTTACTATTGAGATGCTGAAAAGTGGCTTAGAGTATGTCGCTAAGAGTAGTTTTCTGTTGCTTCACGAGAACCTAATAAAAATGGGTAACCAGGTTAATTAAACTGGACAATGCTGCTGGGGATTCACCATGCTTAATTGTTGTTTATGACTAATGTGAGCTAGCTCCCCCAATTCCTTTTGAAATGAATAGGGAGCAGAAAACACTTTAAAGTGTGGGTTTTGCAATCTGGTTGAGCTGTCTGCTCTCGGATGAAAGGAAATGTATGCCCAAAGTGCCTGATTTTCTCCAATGACTCTAAATGAGGCATATGGTGCCGGGCTCAGATGTCACTGTCCATATCACAGGGGATCTATAGCTTCTTTGGAGAAACCACCAATAAATATTTCTTTCCTGTAGGTACTCTTCAGCAATAGGAAAATAAACTAAAAATCACTTAGGACAAAAGTGAGTGAAGTTCTTAAGCAATGCAAATGCTTGCAGAGCCTTGCTGTAGAACGTCCTCTACAAGCTTACTAATATCCCATGTACATCTCTCCAGGTTAAGTTGTGTTAACAAAAAGACTGACTCCCAACAAGAAAATCGGTCATGGCACAGTTTTGTTTCTTGGTGCAAATGCTGTAAAAGTTACAGCAGCTTTGGAATCTGGACACTTCACAATTTCAAACTCACTGGTGCATCATTTGTTCCTACACAGAGGAAGTGTTTCCTTGAGAGACATTGATGCAAAAGGACTGCTAGTTTTTGCAAGTTGAAGCAAGCTGCTGAGTAACGTGATCTGTGACTAGACCGGAATTCATTCTGGATTAGGAAATAACTGTATTTTTCCATGCAGCAGGAAACATGGCTTTTTGAATCTCCGTTTTCCTTAAAGCAACTCACAATACATTCAGGAACTATCAAGCTTGAGAGAAGTGCATCGTTTTTTCTTTTCACTAGCAGAAATATTTGTAAAATTTTTGTTCCTTGTTTATTGTAAATATGGATGAAGAAATCAGTGTTTCTGAGTCTGAAAAACCTAGAGTGAAAGGTCTCAAAGGAACACAATACAGACATTATGCACTTACTGATTATTATCTCTGTGTGATTTTTTCAAATTAAAATCTGAAAATTTTTTAGTTTGTTGCACAGTCTGTGTCTGATGCATAGTTTTCTTGGCATTTTATATGTATGTGTGTGAAGATGCTGGCCAAGAAGGCAACTGGCATCCTGGCTTGTGTCAGCACTGGTGTGGCCAGCAGGACTAGGGCAGGGATTGTCCCCCTGGACTGGGCACTAGAGAGGCTGCCCCTTGAATCCTGTGTTCAGTGTTGGGTTTTGACTGATTGGAGCATGTCCAGAGAAGGGCAATGGAGAAGGGTATAGAGCACAAGTCTGGTGAGGAGCAACTGAGGGACCTGGGCTTGTTGAACCTGGAGAAAAGGAGGCTCAGGAGAGACCTTCTGGCTCTTGACAACTGCCTGACAGGAGGTTGGAGCCAGGGGGGTCAGGTTTTGCTCCCAAGGAACAAGTGACAGGACAAGAGGAACTGACCTCAAGTTACCCCAGGGGAGGTTTAGGTTGGATCTGAGGAACAATTTCTTCCCTTTGAGGGTTGTCCAGGGCAGTGTTGGAGTCCCCATGATCCCTAGAGGGGTTTCAAAGCTGTGGAGATGTGGTGTTGAGGGACATGGTTTAGTGATGCCCTGGCAATGCTGGGTTAACAGTTGGACTCGATAATCTGAAAGGTCTCTTCGAACCAAAACCATTCTGTGATTCTGTGAATATATGTATACGTAGGTATTGGAAGTTTACTTAGAAATGAATTGTAAATAAGTTATTCTTAACTTCCCTGTAGCTACCTGGCTCACTTTCAAGCAATCACAGGGCAATGTAACATAAAAATTCTTGATTTATATTCTGAATATAGTAGCATCTATGCCATTTAAATAGATTTGCTGTATGCATTATGTATACAGGTGCATGCATATTATGTATACAGAGATACACATTAAACAAATGTGCTCCATTTAAATAAATTTATCTATTTTCTCTGCTTGTGATATTTTTGCATACTGGTCCAGGTTTCTGTGAGCAGCTTTTCAAGGCAAAATTTTGAGCAGTCAAATGAAATGGATAAAATGAACCTGATCTCAGCTTTCTATTTGTGCTAAGCAGAGGCCACGGTATTTGCTGTGTTGCCCGGTCAAATATCTTTTTAAGCAGACTAAAGATTGACCAGTGTTGGACTATAATAGCTGTCTAGGAACAAAGTCAGGTTATTAACGGGAGCCCATTATCTGCTGCACCAGAAGTAAAGCTATTCAGGAAGGTCTTCTATTTCAGCAATGCGGCCGTTCTGCAGCGGGCAGTGTGATGAGGTTTGTGAGTAGGCTGCTCACACAGAGCAGGAAGCCCCTTGGACTCTCAGGGTTTTGATAAGGCACGGAGAAACCAGTATGGATATTGAAATTAAAGACTTGTCCTCTCTTTCCTTCCACTCAACCTGGAAGGAAAACAACATGAAACACAAAAAGGTTTAACATCCTGTGCTCTGCACCTCTTACAGTCAGTTTACAGAAGCACAGAGTTGCTCTAAAATTCTTTCTTCTGCAGCGGGTGGTTTTGACATGTTTTTTGATTGGTTTCTCTGGTGTGTGATGTCAGGCCATGAACCGTCAGGGTCAAAACCATACTTGGGCAGCATGAAGCACCTACTGCCTCACACAGCAGAGAGAACTGTACATAGACAGAAAATAGGAACATGGTGTCTGTGTCCATTAAGAACTGCTGTTCCTCTCAGCATGGCAAGGATGTGGCTGGTATTGATATGAATTGGTAGCCATACCCTAAACTGAAAAGCCCACGGAGTTCCTGCAAGTTACATGCAGTGCTGACAGGACCTCAGAGCAGGAAGGTATTACAGCTATAGAGAAAATGAAAGTTTCACACATATAGGGAGAAAACCTGTTCAGCTGCCTTCAAAAATGCACTGAAGAGGTGAGATTGAACCAGTTATCTACCGGTGATGATGGAGAGAGCCCTGGCTTGCCATTTAATTTTCATCTTTTCAGTCCTATAGCACTGAGAAATGTAAGCTGACAGCACAATACAGAGAGTTCTCTGAGGCTTAATGTGTTAGTGTCAAATGAAACAAAACCTGAGATTAGCTTTTTAAAGGATTTTGTCTGCTGCAGATAAGAACTGAAAGGCTTTTATAGATCAGCTCTGTTGAATATGACTTTGGGAAAGGAAGGGGGGAGGTGAGCACTGAGAAGGAATAGTGACGGAGTAATCAAATGGATTAATGGCTGGTAACCATAAAATGATGTATTTGCCTACATAATTAGTACTTGCTTGGGTTACAGAAACTCAAAGTAATTGACTGAGGCTGCAGATCACGCCTTAAGCAGAGATGGATAAAAAAATAGCTTTCTAAGGCCCAGTGAAACTTAAAATGGTGATAATAATTACTAAATTCTAGGTTTGCTGGTCCTTTGTTTCAATTTTTTGAGCTGCCTCAATATTATATAACAAAATATTCGTGTAGCTAGAAAAAGTGTATTGTCATACAGAAAAAAACTTTCAATTGGAGTGAAGGAGAAGGACCAAGGGCTGACTGGTTTTGCCTATAAAGTAAAACCATTTCAATAAGAAAGTTTAGGAAGAAGCTCAGGCAGAGAGGCTGGGTGGCTCTGGTTGCATCCTTGAACATGGGAGAAGCCAGTTCTGCTTCAGGGTGGGCTGAAGATCTTGGTTGTTGCCAGTAACCTTCAGCTACATTCTGGTGGTGCCTGACGTCTCTTGCCCAAGAATATTTGTGGAGTTGCTGCCTTTTAACTTTAATTGAAGAGAAGAACAATGTCTGAATAGCAGTTAGCTTTGAGTGACCCCATCACACAATTGGCTCAGCTAGCAGAGGTGAGCAGGCAGCTTCCTCGGGTGTCAGGGCAGCTCTGAGCCTCCTGGGCATGAACCTCCATCCAGCAAAGCTGCATCTAGGAGAAAGCTCATTTCTACTACCTGTCAGTGAAGAGCATGCTGTGAATCAAGGCAGAACCTCAGAAAAGCAAGGAAAAAAGTTGTCTGTTCAGACCTGAAATAGGTGTTCATGTCACAGGACTGTCCAAGAGCCCCATGTGCCCTGGCACAGGGTTATTAAGTCACCCTATGGGTATAATGGTGTATGAGTATATGCTTCTGCATCTTGCATCCTTCAAGAGGAAGAGGAAATGGCCCCATGTTGCAACAGGGGAAGTTCAGATTAGATATTATGAAGAATTCCTCTACTGAAAGAGTAATTAAGCATTTGAACAGGCTGCCCAGGGAAGTGGTGGAGTCACCATCTCTGGAGGTATTCAAAACACGGGACGTGTGGCACTTTGGGACGTGGTCTAGTGGTCATGGAGGTGTTGGGTGGAAGGTTGGACTTGATCTTGGAGGTCCTTTCCAACATTAATGATCCTATGGTTGGTGCCTGATGATGCATAGTGCATGTCTGTGCTGAGCAGATGGCTTTCCAAGTATCCTTGAACTGGAGAACTGACTCTCTTTTTGGAAGGTGGACTCTTCAGTAGTATTTGTATGGTTTGAGAAGCCACCAGGGAAAGCATTTTCAATTATACTGTTGCTTCTAAAGTACCTATGTGCTTCCAGAAATGCCAGCTGCACTGGAGACCCACACCTAAGTCCGTTTCTTTGTCTGCATGCAGATAAGGAAGGGATGCTTTTGCCTAAGTGTGGGAAAACAATTCCATTTCATTTCTGTATTGCTTCATTTTTCATAGTTCTTCTAGTAAAACTGGGATTTTGTAGAGGTTGCTATCTGGCTTAAGTAGTTAACAGATGATGCCATTTACAAAAGTCATAAAAGCTTAACCTGGGAAAATACCACAATGAATAAAAATAACCTTTATTGCATTTAATTTTCATTTGATATTTACTTTTCTTTCTTTAACCTTTATTTATCCTGTAGTCCAGAGCTTCATATCTAGTTTACAGTTAATTAAATACTTAAGCATAAGTCAGTATGAGGGTGTCTTACAATGTTAACTGTCAGACAAGGTAAAATGTTTTAATAGGATACCATAATTTAGCAGATAACATGAGGGAGCTACGCTGCTACATGCAATTTGCTTGTTCCTCTGAGTACTTGAATGTGATGACTTTGAGCACCAGATTTCTGAGGGTTTGTCTGCAGCAAAGCCCCAGCCTCAGCCAGCACTTAATACCAATTTACATTAAAAAGTGTTTACTTCTTCTGTGAACACTCAAATTCAGAATTAAAGTGGCCTTTGATCAGTTTATCATGAATGTTAGTTATGTGAAACTAAAATAACATTTTAATCCAAATTAAAATACAGAGTTTCTGCCACAGGAGTTTAATGCATGATAGCTTTCCTTCCATAGGTGTGCACTATATCCAGCATATAGACTGCATATAGACAGATGGTTCCTGGTTAGGTGAGTAAGACTGAATTTGCAAAGCTGTATTAAGAAGAGGTAACTGCCTGTGTGCACAGCCTAAGGATTAGACAGTGCATAAGAGGAGTAAATTATCTTTCATTTTCTGGGTGGCAGGAGGATGCATGAACACAGCTATGAGTGTTGTTCAAGTTAAGCTCTAAATTCACAGCCTCTCCCCACTTCTACTCCACCTGTGTGTTGATAGCCTTTGCTAATTTAGACTGACTTTCTTTCCTGATCCCAAAGAGATGAGCTTTCTGTCTTGTCACTCTCATTGTCTATTCATCTGTTTGTTTTCTTCGTAGGAAAATGTTATTTCAAATGCCTTGTGTTGGTTATTTCCTCTACAAAGCAATTGTCAGATACTAGTTGAAAGGGACAAGCTGTCCTAGGAAAACACAGCTCCCCTTGAATATTTGTGTTCAGACTTCTGTCTGTGCTGTCGCTGAAGGAGCCTGGAATTGCTTGGGAGATGAATTTGGAGAGAAGGCTTCCAAAACAGAGCTGGGGAGCTGGCACCCAGCTCAACTGACAACACTTAAACTTCCAGCTCCTTTTTAGCATAGCAGAAGCCCCATCTGCATCCAAATTTGAAGTATACATATCTACCAGATTTGATGTAAGGGTGGTGTAGCCATGAAAATTCAGTTTGCAAATATGCATTTCTTTAGCAAAACTTACACTACCTTAGTCCAAGATAATGGAGTCCCAGTAGCAGAAAACCTTTTTGAGGTGATGGTGGTAGAGGGAAAACAAGGCCAAAAAGTAGATTTAATGCTTTGTTTGAGAGATGCAATGGAGAAGGAAGATAATCCATCCAGTTGCTGTATCCATCCATAACTGAAGACTGTTTCCAAGAACCATCTAATTTTGGTGTTTCCTTAAATAGTTGTTTGATGTTTCAAGCTTTCCTTCTTTTACTCTAGAACAGAAGGACTGCGTATAGTTTGAGTTTCTTGGGTGTATCTGGGGAAAGACACACAAGTATTTTTCAGAAGGTTCTTATGTTTTAAAGCACCTGACGTGCATAGAACATAATTACCCACTGGAAACTGGTCAAAACCACAGAGAATATTGGAAAGCTGACAGAAAAAAGTAGCAACAGCAATGTTAAAAGTCAAATGGTCCAGCATAAGCCAAGCAGTTAAAGGAACAAGAGGAACACAAAGAGAAGTGAGTCCAAAGGATCCCAGAGACAAAGCTGGAGACACAGCTAGGACATTAGCAAAGTTGTAAATGGGGATGAATTTTAGGAGAGTGTTTGTAAATAAAATTTAGTGGTCTGTTCTTTTCTTTCTTTCTTTATTTATCAATACTTCAGCTAAGATGCACAGGTTAATTCCCTGTCCTTACCAGTTAGTGTATTTATCTAGCATGATATGTAGGTATCCCATGCAAAATTTACATCCACAGTTTTGCAGCTGCTCAGATCCTTCCACTGCCCATTACTGGGACTGCACATGCAATGACCCAGTAAGTTCTAGAGCTAACCTCCCCTCTATTTTATTCTCTTCAGTAGAGTGCAGTATGGTTGAACTGAAAAATCCTCACTTCACCTGTGTTGTTCTGAGGAGTCTGGGCTCTTTCAGAGGTGGTGAGACTCGAGCTGGAGATGGGATCAAGCTCTGAGATTGCTCTTCATCCTGGAAGAAGATAAAGGTGAACAAATAGCACTGGGGTCATCTGGATTTCCTGCTCTAATACAGACACCGTGGTCCTTTGGACCTGCTCTAGAAACTGGTCCCAGGAAGGGAGTACTTTTTCTACTCCATGATACTGAATTTCAGGTTTAATCTCCAGTAGTAAACGTTTCCTTCTCTGTCTCCCCACCCCTTTCTTCTTTTCTTGGCAATCCCATGAGAGGTCTCCATCTTGTGTATCTGAGTCTCACAATACAAGAAAGACCAATGACTTTGTGGGGTGTTGGAGCATAATGAAAAAGATTATTATGGGCTGCTGCTGTTGTTTCTCTGGTAATAAAGAATTAGCTATTTGAAGCAAAGGACATTGTATGGAGTTTCACTATGTGACAAAGTTATCAAGGAGAAATAATGTAGCAGACAATGATTATTTCATAACTCATACAGAAGGCTATGATTAAATCTCATGATATGATTTATTGAATTCTGAGAAGAAAAAAAATAAGGCAAAGTACTAGAATAAGAAATACTGAATGGGCGATCATTTGCAGACAATAAGAGACTGCATCTGTGCTTCTGCCTCAGGTGTCAGACTCGGTCATCTTGCAGATATGTACTCTTCAATATCATTAAAGAGAAAATTAAAAGTCATTTCCATTTTTTTCAGTATAGTGCCATTGCATTTAAAGAAGCTTATGACTCACGGTGTTTATTTCATCAGGGAGCCTGACATTTAGAAGAATGTGTTTAGTAAGAGTGGCTGTATAGAGGAAGAAAGTCCATTTTTCTTAACTACGCTTATATGTTAAGCACCACCAATATGTTAATATCCACGCTAGAGATGAGGCCTGATTTTCTTCTCAGCCACATCCATGTTAATTAGAGGTAATTCTAGTGCAGCAGCAAAGTGACTTGGTAAAGTGACAGGGAGCATGAGCTTTCCCTTCATCTGTTGTTGCTGCTATTGGCAACAGTCAAATTTTGATGCACTTACCTTAAACAGAACCTTCATGCATTACAACATACCAATAAAATACTTTATTTAGCTTTGGAGAAATACAGGTTTTGCCCTAATTTTTGATAAAACTAAAGTAAATATCTGTGGAAACACTAGCTACAAAACATAATTTCAGTCATTTTTGTTGCTTGGCAATGTGTCATTAGTCCTGACTTTTTCAGTCACACATCAGGCTGACATTTTACTACAGTGAAAGGGACATTTCCTTCTGCTTTAAAGATTTAGATGGTACATTTCTCAGGAATTGGTTTTTTTTTTAATTACAACAGCCACAAGGGCTGCAGGACTGATTTCTTTTAGAAGCTTAAAAATTCCCTGTTTTACACCAGAGACATCTTTTCAGCAGCAGAGAAGGGAGACCAGTGCCAAAGCAAGGATGGACAAAGCCTACTTCTCCAAGAGTATCGTGATCTTTTTTGTCTGTTTGTGGGATCTCTAAATGCAAGTGCAAGTTTTGATGCTACAGCAAGACTTGGCTAAGCAGCCTTCATAAGAGAGCCACAAGTTTGTTGTGTTTGTTTTGCTTTTTTTTTCTTCTAAAATTTTCTACCTTCTGATGAAAATTTGAGTTCTCTCCCCCCCTCCCCCCCCCCCCAAAGGAAAATCAGGTTCAGTTCAATTTGATGCAAGATCAAAGACTATCTTTCTAGCATGCTAAGGAGAAACACAGGTGCTGTTGGATACACGATGCAAAATGATAGCCATGTAAAAAGAAACAGTATATCCTTTTGCAGCCCGTGCTTTCATTTCACACAGCTGCAGCTTCTAGAAACCCAGCATTGAAAGGACCGCTTGGTGGTACCTATCAACATGGTCTTTGGAAACCTGCCTGCCTCTTCCAAGCTCACGTTATCTTCAGGCCTCAGAAAATATCTTCAGCAAAACTACAGGGTCCTGCCCAAGTTGTTGGTCTTAATGGTTTCATTGGCTCAGAAGAAAGGAGGTATCCTCCGACTTATTCACAGGAACTATTTTGAGTGACCTAATTAAACGAAAGAAACCATGCCCTGATCTACTGCTCCTTCACTGGAGTCCTTGATGGCCATCTTACTTTACTCCATATTCTTACTCTGTTCTGTACAAAGTGCTACTGAATTATGTAGGAAGCAGTCTCTGCAGTCTTTATGAATTTCCATGAGTCACTTTGATTTTGGACTTCCTAAAGATGGTCCTTTACATTACGAGATCATAGTTTCTGCAGGCTCTGTTGTATGCATGTTTGCAGTTTCTTAATATGCATAGAGGTAGTGAGGTCCTTCTCATTTGGATAAATTAAAAAAATAAAAGGATGTTTCATACTGTCTGTACTGTACGGAGATGGCTGCTCTAGGAGTGCCTTGAAGCTGGGGGCAGTCTGCAGTGCAGCCCCGTGTAGCTGAGCTGTCCTTATGTAAGCCTAGTTGCTCTGCAGCCTGCCTGCTTTCATAGCAGGCAGTGCCAATTTCCAGCCAGGAGGAACCTCAAGCTGCACTGACAGATGATGGTTGTGGACTCTCCCATGAGGTAAACAATAACTTTTAGGCCTACACACCTGAGCATACAGCTCTTGTGCTCATTTTTATCTTCCACACATGCCAAATTTATCTTCAGTCATTCATCTAATTCTAACATGCATTATGCCTGTCCACACTACATTTTTTTCCCCCCCCAGAGCTTGTAGTGATTATGTACCTAGTTAATATTACTGTACTACTCCAGCCAAGCATCTCTTCTAAGAAGCAGAAAAAGCCCTGCAGAAGAAGCAGAAAAAACCCTCTTCCACTCTTTTAGATTTCTTGGTAATTTCTAACAATGAATCCTGATAACTTTCTGAACATGCATACTCTCTTCTTTCCCTTCCCTATATATATTATATAGTTTTCATCATGTGCTTTTCAGGATGAATGGAAATGTGCATACAGGAGAGAGCAGGAAGGTTTGGTGGAAGGGCAGACTGTTCCTGGTAGACCTCAGTGGGTGGATAAGTGGGTGTAAGGACTGATCTTCCAGGGACAGATTTTGGTGTGGGAAGTCTTTCCTTTTTCAGTTCTGTCTGGAATAATAGTTAGGTGAGAATAAAACCATTCTCACCTGAAGTATACCAAAGAAACTGAAAAGAAATAGTCAAACTCTGGAAAGCTTCATGGAATGGAGTTGAGGCCTTAATAGACCTGGGAGAGGTATGTGGGAGAGTAGGTGAATTACTTGTCGATATTTAACACTGGAGTTAAGGATGGAGGAGGATGAAGTTTTAAACTAGCTGGAAACTGCTGTGGTACATCAAGACATATTTTAGAACTTGAGGGCAGACTGAGGTTTGCGTGCTTGTGGCAGCTTGAGATTCTGACTGCAATCCTGCTTTTCCTACATGGTGTAGATGAAGCCATGATGTCTGCACCAGGGGTTTTTCCAGGATAAACTATTCAGAGAAACAGATCCTCTAGTGAAATGCCCCCATGTATTTATTCTGTGCAGATCAAGCTTTGGAAATATTTCTTTTTTTAAACTATATTTTTCAGGTTTGGTTTTTTTTTCAGTGATACTTGTTTTGCTTGCTCAGTGCTGGCAGCCTAGCTTGTTTTTTTCTTTGCCATGTCATGGTTCCAGCAGAAGAAAAAAGCACTACAAAAGTTAGCAATAACAAATAGCTCAGGAATGGAATGGCAAGTATAAGAGCAATTCCTTTTTGGCTGTCAAACACAGAACATGGATCACACAGCTGAGTGTTTGTATTTTTTATAGCTGTTTTACAGTGTAGCACAGAGAATCACGTTTGCCTGTTAAAATTCATGCCTTAATTAGAAAAACATAACACTTTGGTATTTTGGTTTAAATTGCAAGGAAACTTGAGTAAAGATTTAAGTCTGATTCCTCTTTTCTGGGGTAAGCAGCTACAGCCTAACCTCACAATATTGAGGAGTTACTGTCAGAATTGGAGGTGCTAAGAGCGGATCTTTAAGATATAGAGAAAGTAACCATGACTGAGTAGGATTTGTTGGGTAGTAGTGGAGGACAGCTGTGGGACACTGCCTTTGGTAGTGTTGTGGGGATGCAATAGCAGATCAATCTGCAAAATAGCAAAATGCAAATTAAAAATTACATCTCACTGAATAAAATATAACTATTGTCAGGGACCACAAAAGCAAGGAAAAGTACAAAGTCATAACTCTTCTTAAATAAATCTTATAAAGATTTAGGGATATCTTACTGTCCTTGAACTGCAAGGAGATAATTCATTCTTTTCCCCAAATCTCTGTTCTCTGGGATTGCATAATAATTATGGTCCTTTCCTTCTTTGCTGCCTCAGGGTACCAATTACCTTATAAACAGAAATAGCTGTTGCAGTTCTGACCTGGCTGTCTTACAAATAGCCACTGCATCTTCACTGTTCAGCTTAAAATACCTTTTTATGGGTGAAGAGAAAAAAAAACTTACAGGGAAAGAATATATTGCTAGTGTACTTGAAATCTGAACAGTCTAATCAAAGAGTTATTACTAGCCCAGGTCTAATTGTTATAGGTCAAGTGAGAAAATAAAGAGATGAACAGTACTATGGAAAAAATCTAATTAATAATACAGATGAAATTGTCATAGAGTTCCTAGTCCCTACGCCTTCTCTGCTGTTATGCTCACCCCACCCTCTGGGTCTGAGGTTGATGGCTTCAATGCCAGAGGATGGTAGTGGTGTGCTGAGGTCCCTTCTGGGGTCAGTGTGACACTGGTGGTGGGAATTACTTCCTCCACTTTGGTAACAAGAGCATGATGTTGATGATTTGTTCTGCCTTACTCCGGAGTCCACACAAGACTATCTTTAACAATATCTTTATACATCTTCTACCATGCTTAACCTCTTTTTCTGTCTTCACTGGCTGTAATTCCATGTTGTGTGTCACTATCCCTTATGTTTAGTATCGTGCAGTGTTGGACACTTGCAGTTTGTGCACTTTGTTATAGCTGAAACCCATTTTGCACATTCCCCAGTCCTTCCAGTCTTCAACAGACCACTGCAGGTAGCTCACAGCCTGCAATGTCCAGGGCTGGCCCATGCCAGCTCCATTGTCATCTCCTGCCTGTACTGCTCTGCACCTCATCCTGGATCCCACTCTGATCACATTATACAGCATTCTTCTACACCATGCTATTGTGTGTGGTCATGAATATTTCACTCTATACCAGATAGCTACTTATTCCTCCTAGCCATATAAAATTACAGTTTAACTCAATGAATATAAAAGGAGATTATACAATATACAGATAGAATATACAAGGAGACCGCGAACAGCGAGACAGCAGCATTGGCACCAGTAAACCCTGTGCCAAAGCGCTACGGGTTTTTTTCTTCCTTTTTCTGAGGTGGACGGGGGGGTTACCTGAGCCAGGGAAGCCCGAGGAAAGAAGGAGAGACCCGACAGGGTTCGGTAACTCTTGCAGGAGAGGCTGAGAAGGTGACGTGGCTGGGGGTGTTCCTCAAGAACCTGCGGGAGATTTAAACACGGCGAAAACAGAAGCGGCGCTGAGACCGCGAACAGCAGGACAGCTGCACTCGCGCTTGTTGGTGCGTGACCAGCAGGGCACGCAGGGGGACACACAAGAGAGTAAAGAACAAACAAACAAATAAATAAATAATGGCGCGTGCAGGACTAGAGATGGTTGCAAGCCAGACAAAATCTCCTGACAGAAAAATTGTGGCAACCCAGACAGAGGTCCTGCAGAAGCATGTAGGTGTCCAGGCCTCTGGCTGCAGAGAATGCTGGAGCCTGGCACTGGTGGCAGAGAGTGACAGGGACAACACCTGTGTCCGCTGGGACCAGGTGAATGATCTGCTTAGCCTGGTGGCTGAGCTAAAGGAGGAGGTTGAAAGACAGAGAACAATAAGGGAATGTGAAAGGGAGATAGACTGGTCAAATCAGGTCCTACCATCCTTCAGGATAGGGCAGCAGGTGGAGGGTCCATTAGAAGGAGAGGAATCTCTTCACCTTGTCACCAGGTAAAAGAAGGGAACCTAAGAAATGAGGAAGAATGGAAACTGGTCCCTGCTCGGCAAGGCAGGAGAATCCCCTCCTGGCCTCCCTCCCCTTCCCAGTTGCCCTTGCACAACAGGTATGGAGCTCTGGAAACTGAGGTACAAGCAAATGATGATGGAGATGAAGGTCCATCAGGGGAGTCGCACAAGGTAAGTCAGTCTCCCCCACGCATTAGGACCAGCTCTAACAAGAAAAAAAGGAGGGTAATTGTAGTTGGTGACTCCCTTCTGAGGGGAACAGAGGGCCCCATATGCCGGCCAGATCCACACCACAGGGAAGTCTGCTGCCTCCCTGGGGCCAGAGATATTACTAGGGAACTCTCTGGTCTGGTACGGCCATTGGACTATTACGCTGTATTGATTATCCAGGTTGGTAATGATGATGTTATGGAGAGAAGCCTGAAAATAGTTAAAAAAGACTTCAGAGCCCTGGGGAGATCACTTGGGGGCTCAGGAGCCCAGGTGGTGTTCTCTTCAATCCCTTCAGTGTCAGGGATGAATACTGAAAGAGGAAGGAAGACCCACCTGATTAACATGTGGCTGAGAGGCTGGTGCCACCAACAGGATTTTGGGGTTTTTGAGCATGGGGAGCTTTATGCTGCATGGGGTGTGCGGACGACAGAGTTCATCTGTCTCAAAGGGGGAAAAGAATCCTTGTGCATGAGCTGGCTGGGGTCATTCAAAGGGCTTTAAACTAGGTCTGAAGGGGGAAAGGGATAAAACTAGGCTTGCTAGAGTTGAGCGTAAGGGTGACAGGCCATTATTAGGAATTAAGTTGTTAGCCTGGCTCAAGTGCCTTTACACTAATGCATGCAGCATGGGAAACAAGCAGGAGGAGCTGGAGGCCATTGTGCACCATGACTGCTATGATGTAGTCGCCATTACAGAAACATGGTGGGACAACTCTCATGAGTGGAGTGCTGCCTTGGATGGCTATAAGCTCTACAAACAGAACAGGGCAGTGGGGTAGCTCTTTATATTAGGGAATTGATTTTTTTGATTGCATGGAGGTCAACAAGTGTGACGGACCAGTTGAATGTTTATGGGTAAAGTTGTGGAAGGCCAACAAGGCAGATATCCTGTTGGGAGTTTGTTATGGACCACCCAACCAGGATGAAGAGGTTGATGAATTGTTCTACAGACAACTGGCAGAAGTTGCAAAATCGTAAGTCCTTGTTCTTGTGGGGGACCTCAACTTACCAGACATTTGCTGGAAATATAACACAGCAGACAGGAAACAACCTAGGAGATTCCTGCAGTGTGTGGAAGATAACTTCCCGACTCAGCTAGTAAGTGAGCCCACCAGGGGAGGTGCCTTGCTGGGCTTG
This sequence comes from Ceryle rudis, assembly GCA_033439905.1. Classification (NCBI taxonomy): domain Eukaryota; kingdom Metazoa; phylum Chordata; class Aves; order Coraciiformes; family Cerylidae; genus Ceryle; species Ceryle rudis. The sequence continues at coordinate 108,512 of JAAGNO010001474.1, read as the reverse complement.
TTTACAAACAGAGAAGGTCTGCTGGATGATGTGGTTGTTGGAGGCTGTCTTGGGCTTAGTGACCATGAAATGATAGAATTCTCAATTCTTGGCCAAGTAAGG
>JAAGNO010001474.1:92913-108310 GCA_033439905.1 Ceryle rudis | reverse complement strand
TATCTGTGATATAACTATATAACAGTTTAAGCATATTCTACTTTTAATGTAATGCTTAAAAATTATTTTTTAATTTTATAAAAGAAAATTAATTCCATAAATGTGTAAACTGAGGTAATTTCTTCCCAATTATTAGTATTAAGATTAAAGAGGTGAATTTTTATTTCCCATTTCATCATAATTCCATTAAAGTGTTAACATGAACTACTGCGAATGAATAAATTTAGATCATTATTTTAAGTAGTAATTTTTCCTCTTTTTTTAGAGAAAACTGTCTCCAAAGGAGGTGATACATATTACCTCAACATGCAGCTAAAGGTGAGAAGTAAATTTCAGATGTATTTATTAGGTAAAAAAATAGTATTTTCCCTCTTTTGGTTGCAAGCCCTCTTGATGTTACCCAGAAAAGCCACTTGACAAGAGCATCACTAAAAGGAAGATGCTGTCCCATTAATGTTTGTAAAATGTTTCATGGTAGTCTTTAACAACTTTAAGAATTGTACTGAAAACATAAAAATCACATTTAAATGCATTTCCATTAAAAATTAGTAGACCTATCATTTTAGTCATCTGTAATTTAGAATCATAGAATTACTTAGGTTGGAAGAGACCTTCCAGATTGAGTCCAACTGTTTACCACTGCTAATTAAAAAAAACCAGAAAAGTTCCTCTGCTTCTTGAACAACCTTTGCTATACTGGAGTTTCATGTTATCTTTATGACAAAGTTGGCTATGACTGCCAGTATAATGCACAACTAAACCATATATTTAGGGAAAATTTCTTTATTGAGAGAGTGATAGGCATTGGAACAGACTGCCCAGGGAGGTGGTGGAATCACCATCCCTGTATGTGTTCAAAAAATGTGGCACTTCAGGACACGGTTTAGTGGTCCTGATAATGTTTAGTAGACAGTTGGACTTGATGATCTTGAAGGTCATTTCCAACCATAATGATTGTATTATTCTATGATTCACGTTTTTCAAATCTTGATGAAAGGGATGTTTGATGAGTATATGAGAAGTCAGGAAAGCCAGTTCTGCCCGGCACTGCCAGCGCTGCATGTGAGCTTTACCAGCCCTACTAATTAATTGCATTTAGGACATACCTGCCCTACTTCTGCCATCTGAGCTGCTGCCTGCCCAGTGCTGTCATCTGCAGGTTTGGGCATCTTGGGCAGCCCACAGCGCTGGCCGCTCGTGCTGTGCGGGGCCATTTGCTGTCATGGAGAGCACCGAACCTGTTAGCAAAAGAGCCAAGCCAGGGCTAAATTAGCGTTTGTGCTTTGAAATTTCTGACGGATTGTTAAAAGCATTTCATTTACGCATATATACTCACATGCATGCTTTAGAGAACTGTACTGACAGTTTAGTTGTTAACAGTTGATGAATTAAGGAACAAGAGACAATCAGCCCATATTCACAGCTTCTGGGATGCACTTCTAGCATCCTCTTTTTTTTTCCAATATTACACTCTGATTGGCTTTATGGCAGTTGCTTTCTAATTATAAAGTATCTAAAGTGTAAGGTATTTTAGCATCACAAAATAATATGAGCTGCACCCCCAGCAAGCTGAACTTCTGATACATTACCCTGCTTTTTTTTCCCCTGAGCTGAATGCATCAGTGTTATCTCAGCAGCCCAATATGTGAGACAGGCTCATTTTTTCTTTTTTTAAGTGGTGCCTTTCCAATATTGTGACAAATAATCTGTAAAAAGTGTAGAACTGATAAAAGAAAAAGAAATTATTTACAGATAAGTCTGTTTCACCCTTTCCTGTTTTACCTGAACAGACAAAATTGCTTTGTGAGTTTGAGAAAGAATTTATGTTTCTTGGTTCCTGAAAAGTACATTTCGAATAAAGTAGGAGTCACTGCATTAAGGACACATTACTGAAATAAAATGGGATCTGCACTATGTTATTTTAAACCCCAGCTCTTCATTATCAGTAACTGTTAATTAAACACTCAGAGCCCAGGAGTCTGACCAAGACCTTTTTGTTTGGTGTGTCGCTAATCAGGATGGCATAGTGTTTGCATTGCATGGCATAGCTCCAGATTGTCTGTCCTGGTCTCTTGCCCGATTAGCTTCCCCAATCTTCCTTTTCCAGCCAAATTGCAGGGAAAAAAATTGTTAACAAGCAGCACTCACATAATCTAAATTTTCAGATATTCCCAATCCATCTGCTAATCCAGGTCCTGTTATAGAACTAGTGTGAACAGTTTAAGGAAAACTGTCCTTAGCTGCTGTGTTCTGCAGATAACTATCTCAGGGCTGAGCCACATGGATAGGTCATGTTTATTTTCCTCATCTACTTCTGTGGAAACACAGCCCAGCTAAAATAGCCCTGAAATCGTTCGGATTAACTCAACTGCCTGTGTACTTCAGGAGATGTAGAGCAATTAAATGATTCATTAATAGATTTGGGTTGTAGTTAAAAACTTACTTGACCATGACTATGTAGCTATATCTTAGAAACTAATTAGTATAGCTTAGCTGACCCTTGTGATGCTTTGATGGTGATCTGGCTTTCTGAATCCGATAGAGACATCAGTGTTGCTACTGGACATTAGAAATGCTGTTATTTCTTCTTCAGTTGTGTCCCATACATTATCCACCATTTCCTGATGGGTGCTTGTCTTTCTAAGGACATCTTGGACAAAAATGCAAACTCCTTGCAGCATCTCCATGGGGCAACAGAAGGAACAATCTGTTTCTTAGGACCTGTGTCTATAGAGCATGACAGGCTTATGCAGAGCTGGAAGAAACACTACCTCTAATGATACACTGATGCTCGTGTATTTTGAGGTAGTGTTTCTTCCAGCTGTTTCATAACCTGTGACTTTCCACCACAAACACACACCATCCTGTGTTTACGAGGCAGCAACTCCCAGGATTTCAAAGCCTGTTGACGTTTTAGTTTCATTTTATCTGCTGCTTTTTACTTCTGAAGCTCTCCAGGGACTGATGTCAGTTGTTGTCATTGATGTCAGATGTCAAAGGCTGCCTTGTTTTCAATTTTCTGTTGTACAAAACGTTAGTATGGGAGAACCTGTAATTCCCTGGCACTGGTGTGCAATTTACCACGGGTCTGCAGCAAGGAGCCTGCTGCAAGCCAGAGTGGCATGACCTGGCAAAGGAATGTCCTCAGCCATGGCTACTTTTAGACTTAAACACACTGTTTCACCCAAGACACTGCAGACCAGTTATTTCTATGGCCTTTTTTTGGTTTCCTTTAGCTGATTCATTCTAGAAATTCAATCAAAAAATAGACAAAAAATAATTCCATTGAAGCTAACCAATGGTATTATAGTTTTAACAGAAAATGAGGGCTTGATGGGCTGTTGACAGCAAATAATTTATTCATTGAAGTTAACTCTTCTATGTTTCCTATTTGCCAGTAAACAGATAATGACAGTATAATCCAGAAATGTATGTGTTGCTCATATGCAAATCAGTAAAAGAGGATTTTATGTGGATAAACAACAACTCAGAGATTGATCTGACCATGAACTCTACAGTGAAGGACTGTTTGCTGGTTTAATATTATTATCAATTTAATATTTAATATTAATATCAATTATTGTGATTTTTACTAGAGACACAGGTAACTTGCATTCTTTTCACAAGGGGACAAGAGTTAGTTTTAGGGGTAGGGCCTGATGCAGATAGATGTAGCTGGAGAATCAATCTTAGTTGCAAGAAAGATATGCTGAAGTACCAGCAATTGCTAAGTGAACATTCACATGTCAAGATTCCTTTGAAATAAGTCTAAAATAATGTACCTCATTTAAGTTTTAAGTGATTTTTGAAGTATTAAATGCTTCACTTCTATCAACGTGACTACAGTACCTACAAAAATGCAATGTTTAACACTGCTGTTAATGAGAGAAGTGTGTTATTACTGGTGTTAGTGTTGATGGAACTTCTACTACTGACATTTTTAAGAAATGACTCGATAAAACCTGTGGGGAGTGATTTAAGTGTGGATGATCTTGTCTTAGCACAGAGGGATGAACTTGGGAGGTCTCTATTTTCTGGAACTCTCTGCAGAGAGGAGATTTATATACAGCAAGTCAAATAATGACAGTCTTGGGTGTGATGGTCTAAGCAAACTACGTTGAAATCATTAGTGGTAAAATCAGCCTGGAGCGCCCAGTTGGGCTTAGGATCTGCAGGATGACTGTAGACTATTCAGCCAGAACAAAAATAGGCCCAAATCCAGTGAATTCAGTCTTATACTCAGGTCTTTTGCAAAGCTCTTGATGAACTTTTCATCCCTTTGTAAAAAAAAAAGAATAAAAAAATCAACTTTGCCAATGACACAGGATGAGTTTTGCATGTAAACTAATAGCTCATACTGCCATTTGAAGGCAAGATTGTTATCAAATAAATGACTACTGCTGTTTTGATATTGTATTTCTCATGCTGCTGTTATATACATTTAATACTGATCTATAACACTATGAAATGTGCGTATGGCAGTAAATACATTGACCAAGATTTCTCAAAGGAACAATTTTCTACAGAGTACTTCAGAAATGCAGTCTAAAGTAATTTTGCTGCCTCTGGCTTGGAAGAAGGGACAAACTTTTTGTTTCATAGAAGATTAATGTGTAGTCAGAAGGAAGAAAGTACTTGTATTTGGATCATTCTTCACAAGCAAAAGGCTGACTTTGTTTCACAGTGATTGCCTTTGTTTGATAAATAGTTCCTGGTTGAAAAGGAATACGTAAATATTTAGAGACATAAATAACTCAGTCATGGTAATGACTTGTAGACAATGATATATCAATGCCATTATGGAAATTTGTGTTCAGCGTCATGAACAAAAGCTAAACCATATAACATGGGAGGGTATTTCTGTATAAGGGTTCCAGGAAGCAAAAGTTTTTATGTGTATGCTGCATATTAGCCCAAATTTCCACAAGTGAGGTATTATGAAAGAAACCGATTCTATGAATGTGCGTACTCAGTCTGTCCAGACCTGCCCTGAGGTATGGCTGCAAGAGGACAGAACAGGGATAAGCCCTTAATATATAAGTAATGTCAGGCTGGCAAAGAATTGTTCCAAGGAGAGCTGGTAATCGGTGGTGTCATCTTGGTAGGAAAGAAGTCCCGTGAGCATTTGATACTTAGAGCTGACCTAGGCTGGCTTTGTGCAGGTGAAGCAAAACTATGGACAGAATGAGCCCAGAGATGGACTTGGATATCCACCAAATAATGAGGTGGCTTGTCAGGCTAGGAGGTGGGGAGAGCCTTGCACTCCTTCTTGGAGGACATAATGCCATGGGGCTGACAATGAGACTATTTCTGTGGTAATCATCTGCTGGAAACAAGATGAAGACACAGATGTATCTTTGGCTGAGGTTGACTGAGAGCTGCTGTTGTGCTGTTGCTGTGAAAAGGCTAGGGTTGGCCCAGAAAAAAAAAAATGTCCATTAGGGATAGAGATCAGAGGTATCACAGGTCCTTGTGAAACCTGCATACAAATTTAATCACTCATGCATAAGAAATTAAGAGAAGTGGGGCAAAGAGTGTTTCAAATTTATGGATATTCTGTGAATTGACTGCACGATGACCCTGCCTTCTCACACTTCTTAACTTCATGTCCTTGATTTTGTAAATGTCAGAACATTTTTAGCACAGGTTTTGTTTATTTATTTATGTTTTGGGTGGAAATGTATGCAATGTCTTTAAATGCACGTTACCATCTGGAAACAGGCATGGGAGCCAAAAATACCAGCCAGCTCTCTTAAAAACTCCAGCCAGGGCTTTTCAAATCACATTAAGACTTACTTATTTATAGGATACTCAACTGTTGAATATTGTGAAGCATATGGAGCCTGAGGAATGATGATCTTTAGATTAAATTTTATAGTTTTTCCAGGGATACTGAAATTAAAGTGGCCCCTCTACCCTGTTCAGCAAACTGTGTCTATGGGGTTCAGAAAAGTATTACTGATGGAGTGTGACCTTCAAAGGTAGCTGGGTATGCTTGAGATGTACTTTCAAATTTCCAAGATCCACTGAGGAGTCTCTTTCGTGTCAACAAACCTTCTCCCTCCACTTCTCAATGAAAATTAACACTGTTTGGAAAATCCAATAGGCAAAGAAAATGTAAATAATACGTCTGCTTCAAATGGGTGACTGTGGTGCCTTTTGACTTACCAGGGCTCAAGCAGTTTAGATAGAAAACTAGATTGCTTCAGGTTCATAGGTGTATCTTTGCATGGAGCAAAGGAATATATCTTTCTTTTTCTGTAAAAGCAATTTTTAACTTCAGATGGTTGATAATTTATTCATGTGGCATGTTGCCTTTTGTCTCCAGTGAAATCAACATGTGCTGACCTTCCACATATGACCACATGCTGTAGGAGACTGTGGAGGATATACATGTAAGGTACTCTTCAGGAATTTCTGGGCTTTTTCTTCATGAGCCTTTATTTTTCTTCTCCTCTGAAGGGAATAAGCAGCTTTGAATTCAAATAGCCAAGTTCACTTGCTCTCCCCACCTACGCTCTTTGCCAAAAAGCTTCTTTTCTTTTTTTTTCCTCGCACTTGTGATAACCTTAATAAGGAATCCCTGAATGAGCATAGGGGACTGTAACAAAACTGCTCCAAACACAAAATAATTAAAACCCCAGCTAAAAATGTCTGAAATATGTTTATTTATTGCAAACTTCCTCCCCATACAGGAGCAGAATGATGGTGTTGGTCAGACAAAGTACATCATGGGGATGAGGACTAGGATGTGATGTCTTGCTGGAAATGTATTTTACCCAGTAATTTACCATCCTTTTCTTCCCTGTCAAATGGCAGCCTCTGATTTCCTCCAGGATTCATGCAAAAGCCCGTGCAGCAGCATAACCTGTATGCTCACAAATTTGTACTGTTTGTGAACATGAATGGTTGTGTCAGAGACAGGAGGGTGAAGTCACAGCACTCCTACCATGGCTGGAATCCCACCTGTCAGGGTTTAGAGACAACTGATTCTCACTCAACTACAAAATCAAACATAAAGTTCTGAATTTTCAATGTCTGCAGCTCAGTGAGGCCTGACAGCAGTTAAATGCAATTTTACCAATATTAAGAAATATTATTTTTATCAAACATATTTATATTACCATAGTAATTGAGTGTATTAATATCCTTACAAGACCTCCAAAACATGAGAGGGCAATTTTTTCCTATTATACAGACATAGAGTCAATGCCAAGGGGCTGCTTGCCCTAGGTGGCAGAGGATACCTGTGTGGTCTTTCACAACCATTGAGGAATAAGCTTGCTAAGCTATCTGGATGCAAGGCAGCTCAAATCAGAAACACTGTAGTTATCCAGGAAGATGCAGCCTCCCAGCAAGGAGGAATCTCTCCAACACAGCACCAAGCTGCATTCTTCAGCTGAGTTAAAAGCATGAGCTGTGTTTGAGTGCAGCATCCCTCTGTTGCTGTGGATAGACTTCTCTGTGGCCAAACTCTGAAAATCTGCATAATCCCAGGCTCTTCCAGATCCCAGTTGTGGAAGTAACCTGAATCATATCGAGTAGCTGTGACTGCATCTTCATAACCCACCATCCATGTCTCCTGTCTGAAATGTAGATAGTGCAGAGCCAGGACAGTCACGTTCTGTGCACTGCAGCCACAAGGGATCCCAATCTCTCCAGGAGACTGTCAAAGCTTCTGTGCTGAATAAACAAGCCACTGGTGCTGGACCTCATGGCACAAACTACATCTCTGAGAGGGACAAAAAATATATATATAAATTTTGCAGATTTATTTGATTTTTGGGAGTGAGATGATCTGTGCTGGGTAAGGAAATCCATAATTTTCTAGGCAAACTCACTTTTGGTTTCAAAGGACAATAAGGCTTAACACTCAATGGTATAGCAAGACCTTAAGTATAAGCTCCAACATGCTACCAAAATATGCTCTATCAAGGGAAATGTATAGCGTACCAGTTGAAAACAGACATGTTGTGTGAGACCTGCACAGAAGTGAAAGAGGTTTTCCTCTGTATTAGCTGCCCAAGATGGAGATTGTTGCTTCATGTGACCACATGCAGGCAACCAAGCAACAAGGGCCACATCTTCTGTGAAGGTAACTCAAGATTACAAGGGACACAAAGGGGAGTAATTTTTAAACTGTCTTTCTCATTCAGCAGTGGGCTCTGCCAAAGGGACATTCTCCTCCAGGATGAAGAACAGACCTTCATTTCATTGTCCAGTGGAGTGGCAAAGATCCCAGCAGGGAGTTAACATCACTGTCCCTTGCTTTGGGAGCCATCCCATCCATCAGCACTAAGCCTGTTCTTTGTCAAAATCTTCTGTGCCTGTGCACTGGAAGGTTCAATATAAATGAAAGTGGACATTCCCCTGCTTTTACTATTCGTCCTCTTAAGTATAGGGCTTTTTCTTTTTTGCGTGATTCTATTGCTACCACAGTTGATGCTGAGATTTCAACACATAAAAATACTGCAGCTACTGCTAATTTAGGTGCTGAGGGTACTGACAGCTGTGCAACCACAGCATGGCTGTCAGCATGGGCTCCTCTAAACCTGATGTAGGAGGTATTTTGAAGATGCCTATGATGTTTAGGTTTCTTTTCAGTTGGCATCTGTCCACTCATGTTATATCTAGAGGTACCATGTTGTTACATACCCTTTCTGTATATTTCCCTTTGCTGCTGTGCATTTTCAGTCCTAAAAAAACCCAGCCATTGTCTACTTGGCCTCAGCCTAAAAGTAATCTGAACACCACAAGTGGAAACACGTGTTGTGCTGGGAAGAGAAGATGAAGAGCAGCACTTAAGAGAGTCTGAAACTTTCTCCTGTAGGATTATCCCAAGCCTTGTTCCCCAGATTGACAACCTCTGTATAAAAATGTGTTTGCATTGGTGTTTTTTTCTAAAAATGTAATGAAATAAATTACTTCCCATTTGCCCTAATCATTTCTAGAGTGAAAACAACTGTTGTGTCTCATCTATCAAGACAAGGTTAATATTACTTATATATGGTTAATATTACAATATATGCTTAATATTGCTTTCTTTAACCAAGAAGGAGGGTTTTTTTTGCATTGCCTCTGCTGCAGTGAGCTGACCATATTTCTGTTGGAATTAAACTGGCAGGTGTGTGTTTTAGTTGTTCAATTCACACTCTTGTATTTATAGTTTCGGTTAGATTAATAACGAAACTTTGAAGAAGCCCATCTGTTAAGCTGCACAGCCACAACTTTGAAGACTTTAATTTCTCTTGAATTGCAGCATTCTCAGCTGCACAATGAAAGACATCTTTTGATCAGTCTGCAGCATTATAACTTCTCTGCCAGGCTTATTGTACTTACAAATGTTCTGATTCGTGTGCTCATGGTGCTTAGGATTTGCATTACAGAGTAACTAGTGTGGAAGCATCACAGATTTGCTGGAAACTGGCTGACTTAAAAACAGGTGAAAGAGGGTGGGTGAAAAGAACCCTTTTGAGAACTAGGCTGTTCTTGTCTCAGCCAGCTGACAGGAGAGACACTTGATAAATTTTGCTAAAATTGAGGAAAATGTGACATGAAATGTTTCATGAGGACACGGAAACATGTCAAAGACAAAAAGAAATTACAGAATGGCTGAGGCTGAAAGGGAGAGTATGCATTGCTGGCTCATGGTCAGTTTGGTGCCCAGCAGCTCCACTCTGCCTCAGGTCCTTTTCTGCAGAGCTGCTTTCCAGCTGACTGACCTCCAGCCCATACAGGTGCATGGGGTCATTTCTCTGCCGATAGAGTATTTTGGATTTCTCGTTATTAAATTTAATGAGATTTCTTTCCTGTTGGCCCATTTCCTCAGCCTATTGAGGTCTCTGAATGGCAGCACAAACCAAACCTCCTGGACTCATCTTCCTTCCAGGTCTGTACCCCCTGGGACTCTTCCAAGCAGGTCCCTGAACAGGACAAACCTGCTTACCTTTCTTTTAGATACACAAAGTTTGTGCTGTGTAAAAGGTTTAGATTTACCTCTAGTTAGAAGTCCCCAAAATGCTAGATAGCAGCTCCAGGGAATGTCAGTCATAACTCTCCTGGCAGAGGACTCAAGAAATGAATTTTGTTCCTCTTGTTGCTGTGTCCACTTCTTCTAAAGCCCTGACTGGTCCTTACTATCCTTTTTTTCAGGCACCTGACAAACAATTCAATGTCTGAAGAACTTCTGACTCATGGGGTGAAGACTGACATTGGGCCAGGGTGAGAAACTGGGGAAAGGCTTACGTGGGATTCTGTGGGTTTCTTGGGAAAATGTGGGTTATTTGCACTATGTTGCAAAAGTGGAATCATAAAATAGGAAAGTGGACTTAGTTAAAATTGACATTGCTTTTTCTAGGCAAAGGTGGATAGCAGGAAAAAAATTAAACTTAACACTTTCATTAAGTCCATACATTTCCCTAAGTATATTAAAAGGGGAATAAACCCCAAGTAAATTGGATGACAATGTTTTTGTTTAGTCTCTCATTAGATGTTTTAGTTGTTTTTCTGAAATGGTTTCTGTTTAACTTCTTTTTGTTTAATTAGCAATCAAAAAAAAAAAAATCAGTTATTCCTAAACTCATCTTTCTTCAAAAACTGGGGATGGCTCAGAAGGGAAACAGATATTTATGATGATATCACAATTATTTTTTTTTTTACTTGGAAATATTAGAAGGATCATATGATATAGATCTAATTCACTATAGGAGGACTTAAATTTTACTGTGATGAGCCCTACAGATATAAAACTTGAAAAGATGAAAGATAATGCATGTTTGCACAGATTAAAAAAAATAAAAGCCATAGTTGTATTACAACCGGTGTGAACATGCAAAATGTGTCTTAGCTGTTGAATGTTACTTACAGTAGTATCACTAATGATTCATCTCCTTTTTTTATATATTGTAAGTCTACTCAGCTAAATTTGCAGAGCCATTTATTTAGGGAGTTCTGCTTTATCGAATGGAGTTAAGCATGGTTCAGCAGGTGAGCTTTTACAATGGTGTAAATTAGAGAAATCCCTCAAATCCTTCAGATTTCATCTCTGCTAAGTTAAATTCTAATTTTTTTATTTCTTAATATTTTGAAATTCCTTTTAAAAAAGTTTATTTGAAAGATAATTTAGGAAAAATAATTTGAAAATTTATGATAATTTGAAAAATAATTTCTCTATGTGCATATGAAATGTTTATTCTGTCCAGACAGTGACCACATGACAAGTTACACAAGGCTCTTTTCCTGCAATTGTATTTTGTCTAGGAGTTTATCCAAAAAACACAAAGTAACTTTGCATATCTTTTGCCATATTTTTTATTTCTTTCCAAATGATCTTTCTATAAGTCTTTCTGCACTAATGTTATCCCAGAGAGGTATGTTTTGCAATTTTCCGCTTTACATCGATACATGTGTTTTATATTTCTAGCTCTTTTGGGTACTATCTTTCCCTTATGCTATCAATCGCAATTTGACACGTAAACTGACATCCATAGACATTTGGATGCACACACACTGCTGACAACCTACCTGTCCATCACCTTTTCTTATTGCTGATAGTAAAGATCTTAGTGTTATGTTGTGACTTTCTCCTTTCCTTGTTTTTTGTCCTTGCAGTTGAAGTTGCAGTCATTTTCCCTTATCTACTAAGTATGAGATATTTTTCTTTCGCTTATCTTTTATAAACTTTTATTACTTGTTGTACTCTGTATCCTGGTGGGAGAGTGGGGCGTAGATAGTTGAGCATTGGGATTCCCTGAGTTTTGCTCTAAGAAAGTGGAGAGACAGAGGAACCAGTGCAAAACTCAGTTACCAGAGCCCTAAATGAATTATTGAAACAGACTGGTTCAGATTCTTGTTAAAGCAGACTTTGTGTCTGGCCACACACTTAACCCACCAGAGACTTAGTTCTCAGGCTGAAAAATTAAGGTTTTGTGAATCTCAGTACCTCACATGGCAGAGCACTTGGCTCTGTACAACAGGTAACTTCATGAAGAGTGATGGAAAGTGCAGAGCGCTCTGAGCACTGCCTGTAACACCTTTCGGTGTACAAGCTCTAGGGGGTCAAGTTCCAAATCCTGCAGGAAAGAAAGATCAGCAGGGGCATATATACACTCTCCAGTCTCTGGTCTGGAAAAGTCCTGCAAGGTAAGCAAGGAGTCTTTGTCCTGTTACATATTGTTCACAGTGATGCAATGGTTCTTCTAGAAAAATGTTCAGTATTTTTAGAATATATTTCACCCGCTTCCATTGCTCAGTTTTGACAACAATAAAAGAAGAAAATTATAAAATCTTTGTTGAGAACAATCTGTTGTTAAGTGTCACATCAGAAATCCAGTGATGTGCTTTAGCAGAGCTTCTGCTCAAGTCTCACCTCGAAGGGAGATACCTGAAGACCAACTTTATAGCTTCTCAGGATCATGAAAAATGCAAGGAAAAAGTAGATGGGGTCAGTTTCAGAGAGGATCTGCTTCTCTGGGCTGATTTTAGTCACAGTTCTCATTTCCAGGGAATTGGATTCTTTGTGAAATGGGCTGCCATCAGTGATATATGACATATATATATATATTCAGGCTGGTGTTCTGATCCAGATAACAAGTGAGAACTGCATTTGCCCATTGGTACAGGTTATCACCTGATAAGAGACGAGGTGATAGAACAGCTTGGATGTCTGGTCTGAATTTTCACAGGTGTTTAAGAGAACAGGGATGTCCAAGCTCCAGATAAACTACCTAGAGTTCTTACAAAACTTGGTGTCAGGTGCAAAAGAGTGCTCTTTGCCATCTCTCCTCTCTGCTGTCATCTTTTAAGGGTTTTTTTTGGAGGACTGTTCTATGGATAGTGACTATTTCTGTACGTATAAGGCTGCTATCAGCTATTTAGCCTTTTTTCCTCAGAAAATACCATCTGAGAAAGTCCTTATGGACTGAAACAATTTGATGTCCTCTTGAAGAAGGTAGTGTTTGAAACTGCAGCATTCTACAACTAACCTACTAATGTTATAAAGTTTATAATTGATTCAGCATCGACAGTGTCTTTGGCACCATACAGGGAGCAAAGGCCAAGTGGTTTATGTACCTGGAAGTATATAATTGGATCCAGCCAGACCCAGAACAGACTATTGAAAAAAGAAAACCCAAACAAAGAGCAACATCCAGACTTTGGCTGGCATAAGTCAGTGCAATTTCATAAAACCATCAATTGTACTCTTTCCCTGAGAACCTGACTCATTTTTACCCTCAGTCAATGTGAAGGAGCAAAGCTGATACCAAAGCAAAGAACTTTCTGGCTTGAAAACTTCTTTCTAATTGACTGAAATTTTCATACTGTCAGGCAATTTTTTTGTAAAATATTAGTCCACATTTCAGAAATAAGAAGCTTGTTAAAGCTCCACTAGCTCCAGCAGGAAAAATCAATGCTGAAATTGATAGTAATGAAGGATCGAGTTGAGACAACCACTATGAAATTGTAATTTGGAAAGTGGGCGATCTTGGGTAATGAATTGTGCTTGATTTCTCTTGTATACATTTAATTGATAAGGTGAAATCGTTACCTGTGGATTTTTTATTGAGTTGTTTTAATTCCCTTTTAGTTACATTTCAGGAATTATTATTTCAAGAATGTTTTCCTCTGCTTTATAAGATCTGTTTTAAACCTTACCTTGTGCTGGGACATACCTGTTTGCCGTCTGTAACTTAATGTCTCTGCCTCGTTAAAAACATCTGTAATATGGACATTTGCTAACACACCAAATTACTATGTTCAGAAGGGTTAGTTGAAAGCCTTAAATTAACATAACAACATAGAGATGGCCTTCAATAAAAAGCAATAAAAGGGGTTGCAGTTCAAAAGTAATTTATGTCTGAAACTGTTGTCCTTGGCAACACACCTACAGATTTTGTCTGGGGAATATGTTACTGTTTTATCTGCTGGAAGGGGGAAAAAAAAAAGAGTATTTAATGAAAATAAAAGACTAAATATATTATTATAAAGGTAAAAGAAAATAATCTGGATTGACACAGTATTCCTCTGTTTTTGTTAATCCCTATCAAGAGTTCTCATAGGAGTACCTGCTATGTTTTTACTCTGTTTAGGAGATGTTATGTCTTGAGACAAGAGGATCAAAAATTGGGTCTTTAAATAACATCCCCACGGGAACATGTCTTGAAATGTTTCTAGATATTCTTTATCTCTTTTAAGATGGAAATTCAGAGACACTTTCTTCAGTTTATAATTGTCTAGCTGTCAATTTTCCTTTACAAACCACAGGACAAAGCATTGAAAGTCATATAAAAATTCATGAAAGAAAAGAAAAATAAAATCATGGGCACAGTGGTGGCTAGGAAAGGTTATTTCTGGTGCTGTTTGATAAGAATATGCTCATTGCATTTTTTTTACCTGGAAATGCCAGTGCTTCTAGCCTGGCATGTACATAAATATTTACCATGTGCTCCTGATAGCCGTGTGATAACTCTGTCTTGAAGCTTGACTCCATCACCCACATTCTGCCCATCAACTACAGCTGCCTCTACTATTTTAAAATGCCCCAGAAACTTCTCAGAAGCCCGAAACCAGAAAGTCTTGCTTGCATTCTCTTTTTTTTTCTCCCCAGTCTCTTCCCCACCACACAACTTGTTCTCTCTCCTCATGTCTAAGCAATTCCAGAGATTTAAGGCTCACATTACTAACTGGCTTTGAAGAAATATTTCACAATATGAAATGAATACGTGAATGCCACAACCGAGGTCATTCCTCGAGGATCTCCAGACATACACTATGCTGCAACAGCAGAGGGACTTCTGCTGGACCTCCAGCTGCTCAGGCAGCCATGGGAACTTTTTCTTTTCTTATCAGGCAAAGCTTGGCAGCAGAGAGGATGACCTATGTGGGAAACCCAGAGATAAGTTGCTTTGTAGAGGGCACTTCTGTAACCACAAAAAATAAAGTTCAACAGCTAGGGAGTAACAGGAGTAATACTTGTTTACAGTAAGGAAGGCATAATGGATTCCCACCAGTTTTTAAAGAAACAATTTTTATTCCAGGTCTGGACAATTCTTATAAACAGAAGCTTAGTAAACAGCATGGATTAATGTCCTTCTGAAGTTGATCTTTTTTGGACTGGAATTACAACATAATCAAGAGAAGAGGATGTGATTGCCAGCTCCATTCCCACAGTCATACCACAGCGACTGGACAACCAACATGGCTTCACCAAGGACAAATCATACCTGACTAACCTGGTGGCATTCTATGAGAAGGTCACAACATCAATAGACAGGGTAAGAGCAACCGATGTCATTTACCTGGACCTGAGCAAAGCCTTTGATACTGTCCTGCATGACATTCTGGTCTCCAAGCTGGTGAAATATGGGTTTGATGGATGGACAATTCAGTGGATAAAGAA
>JAAGNO010001474.1:72479-92813 GCA_033439905.1 Ceryle rudis | reverse complement strand
GCAATCCCAAGCACCAATATAGGCTGGGCAGTGACTGGCTCGAGAGCAGCCCTGAAGAAAAGGACTTGGGGGTGCTGCTGGATGAGAAGTTCACCATGAGCTATCAGTGTGCTCACCTCAAGGGAGGTGATTCTCCCCCTCTACTCCACAGTTGTGAGACCTCACCTGGAGTACTGCATCCAGTTCTGGAACCCCTATTAGAAGAAGGATATGGATGTGCTGGAACTTGTCCAGAGGGGGACCACAAGGATGATCAGGGGGCTGGAGCACCTCTCCTATGAGGACAAACTGAGAGAGTTGGGGTTGTTCAGTCTGGGGAAGAGAAGGCTCCAATGAGACCTTATTGTGGCCTTCCAGTATCTTAAGGGGGCCTACAAGAAAGCTGGGAAGGGACTTTTTGGCTGTTGGGCAGTGATAGGACTAGAGGGGATGCTGTAATGTATCTTGAGAAGAATGGACAGGTGGTTTATCCAGACTCAATATTGCCTTGACATGTCTGGTCTTGCCCTAACATAATCAGGCCATTGACAGGGGGGTTGGAACTGGATGATCTTTAAGGTCCCTTCCAACCCTGACAATTCTATGAGTCTATTTGTGCGTATATCATGCTACAAATACTTATTTCCAACATATCAGGGATTATTCAGCACTTCTTCTGTCCTAAATCTAGTTTGGATCTTGTTCCTTTTGCACCAGTCAGACCAGATTCTCCATGCTGTAGCGCTTAGGAAGCTTCACCTTATTTCCAGCCTGAATAGCATTTATTAATCTGTTTATAGTATCTATTTATCTGTTTATTCCTCTGACAGTATTATCCTTTAATAGGAACAGCTCTTCTACTCCTATATTTATAGAGGATGATCACATCCCCTTTTCATCTTCGGTATTTTGAGACTGAACAAACCTGTGTCCACTGGTCTCCTTTCATGTGACCAACTCACTTTACCGCAAAAATTTCTAGTAACCTTTTTCATTCTAGTCCAAGTTAACAGAGAAACAGCCATCATACTTGTAAATACTGTGTTGAATGGTAGTCCTGATTATTTGCCTCAGGGAATTCTGAAATGAATATATGCATTGAAAGGAAAAATAGTTCTAAACTTGCTGGAAAATGCTTAACTACCAAAAAAACCCCACACACCCCCCCCCAAAAAAAAAAAAAAAAAAAAAGAAAATCAGAGAGGGACCCCTTTACTCTATACTTGAAAGTTTAGATGAACTGTAGATCAGCAAAGGTTGAAATATACCCTAAAAATGACAGGTTTTGGGAAATGCATGAAAGGTCTGAGTAATTTCACAGTCTAATTAAAGGATTTGTAAAGGAAGTGTTGTAGAATCCACTTTTAATCAACCAATCAATCAATAAAGTATACAAGATTCTGAAGTCGAAAAATGTCATAAGCAAACAAGTGTTGAAAATTTAGAAAGGGACAGTTAACAATTAAGTCACTATAAAATCCAAACCATGCTGCAAACACTTGCTAATCAGAGAAAAATTATTAGTTTAAAATTCTATTCAAAACTTTAAAAATACTTCAGAAAATTATGAAACTCTTTCCACTTAAAATAAATTTTCACTGAGAATTAAAATTAAAGCCAAACTATAGAAGTTTTAAGTCTCCAGGTTTTCATTTTACGTTTTGTTTTTCCCTGTCCCCTCTCAGATTAATCTTTTAAATTTCACTACTACAATGAAGGTAGTTGAAAGAGAAAAGAAGGATGGAAAGAAAAATTCCTTCCTCCCTGCAGTGCCCAATTTTGATTCTTGGAAACTACAAAAAAAATTGTATGTTTCTATTACTTCGTTAAGTTCATTTAAATTTGTGAGTTTTCTAGAGTTATTAGTCTAAGCAGTTATAGCAAGAGGGTACAAACAATTTTATTTTGTTCAGCATGTTTGAGCAAAATAGGAATCCATATAATAGATTAACTTCACAAGTCACACATTAATGACCATATCTAATTTACTTTTAGCTTCTTTTCTTAAAAAAAATTAAGTTTAATTGAAATTTCTAGAAGCTCAGTCTTTCATTTCCTCATGGAAGTCAGGACAGTATGAAATTGTGCTGTCTTCTGGGAACTCCAATAAAAGCAGTTTTATCACAAAGAAATCTTAACTGTAAGAAACTAGCAGTGAAATATTAATCTTGAAGAAGCCCTACTTGTTCTCCTAAACAGCATTCCTATGGGAGAATTGTCCCTGGGAAAAGGCACTTTCAGCTAAGGTCCTCGGGAAAAAGATGCTCAGGCTTTTCAGCAGCTGCAACAGTCTTTCAGCTGCCTGAACAATCTTTCCAGGCAGAGGTTAACCTTTGAGAGTGTCTTCAGTGACCCTCACGTCAGTCCTTTGGAGACAAAGTCACTCTGGGAGGTTTGCTGAGCACTGAAGCTGGGAGGATGAGTGGGAGAGCACCTGGTGGAGCTGGAAGTGGAGTGACCTCTCCCAGGAGTGGTCCCTAAACCAGCCTTGGGCAGGACAGCACCCTCCCCTCTCTCTCTTTGAAGAACACCTGAAGATGTCTGTGCTGTAAGCCTGAAATAATATTAACTGAAAACTCTCTTTCTGATGTATTTTGTTACACAGCTGCTTTGTCTGTTGTACCCCCAGCATCTACTCATTATTTGGGGAAAGGGGGAGACCTCAGACCCTCTGAGTTCACATACCCTTAAGGCTGATAATGTGTATAACTATTTTCCGTGGTGTGTTTTAACAGCTGCTGCATTTTTCACTTGACCTCTGTCATTCTCCATCTCCTTCCTTTCCTCTTGAACATTTCCTCTGATAATTCATGCTTGTAGCTCTAAGTATAATCTGTGTCATTCTTTATAGCAGAAATCCTTACCACTGTATGATTTGGCAGTGGTACCTGTACCAGTACAGCTGAATTGCCAGAAAACAGTGAATAATTGTGGACCATGGTTTTGGTGATTAGGCATTTTAGAGATTCAGCTCTAAATGAAAACTCAGCTGTCTGAAGTTTTCCTGAACCATAGATTGAATCTTCCTAATGCTTCCTCAAAACCTCCTGGGTTGGTGAGCTCCTTCAAAACAACTGGAAGTAGCCTCGATTATATTTTGTACTGAGAAAATGGAACTGTTTTGTAGGAGGAATGTGTCACTTCAAGTGGTAGTAACAGCTCATGCAGATTTTTCCCTGCTTTAAGTGATGATCGTATTTTTTAATGTTATATAAATAATGACCTTCAGTATAACTTTATTTCAAGAACGTTTTTTTCTCTCTTTTATGATATTCTTAATGATTTTAAATGATTTTAACTTTGAGATTTTATTCTCTGTTGACATGTTAGAATAAGTCACCTGTTGTACTAGCAAATGAAGACAATCAATAAGCCAAGAGGTCTTTGAAGTACCATGCCCACATCAATCAGCAGGAGGTGTAAAATGCCAAAAGCTTTCAAAAGCTTAAAAGCTTTTGAAACTTATAATTCAAAGCCTGCACTCTACCTACATACCAAAAGCCTGCAATGCCTAGAAGCTCACGGGGATTACCAGCACCCTCAAGACACACTGGTACATACTGACAGAATCTCCATTTGGATCCAGGGTCAGGTCTACTTGGAAATGAGTCATTTGCATGTAATAAAACTCTTTGTTGAACTGAAATAAAGCTGCAAGCTTAAGAAACACCAACATTCTCAGTAGTAGAAAGTTTTAGTGTGACAGCATCCTTTTAGGGCTTTTGAAATGTTAAAACTTTCCCTCTGTTTGAGAGAGCTGCCTGTCCTGATGGGCTACCTATTTAAAAGCAAGTAAATGTGTCTGTACCTGTAAAGTAACATATCTACAGATCATTAATGAAAAACAGAAGTTCTGTATAGCAAGTGAATCTCTATTTTTATCTGAAGTGATTTTGGAAGAGCTGGCTAATGATTTTTTGTTTAAAAGTCAAGCCTCAATATGATGCATTTTCAGAACATCTTAAATGCTCTTATTTTGCCTGGTGGTAGTTTCTGCTCATACTTTCTGCATGCAAGGACATATATAAATAAAGAAGCACAAGCTGTATCAGTTTCAGTTTAAGTAACATGCTTAGCAAATGTCAGTCACGTCTTTGTATTTCTTGTAGCTATTACACTTCAGCTGATCTTAGAAATGCACTGATGTAAAATCTCCCCCTACTATTTCTTGCAAGTCAAAAGATTTTTAAAATTATCTACATAAATGCATTTATTAGCACTGTTAACCTTTAAATAAAACTCCCATTACTGCCATCAGTCACCTTATTGGGCTTTCCTAACCTGCTTAAGCTTATCACACGTTCGTCCATCTTTCGTATCAGCCTCTTTCTGTGGTGGAGAGCTAAAAACCCAGCACTGTATCCAGGGCTCAGCCAGCAGAAGTTGCCTGGGCAACAAAGATACAGGAATTGGACATGTGGATAGTGACAGGAAAAAAGAAAACCTCTAAAAGAAAAAAAAAATCCAAAACACTCTATAAATACTTTGCCATTTGTTAAACCGTTTAAGTATCCCAGGGTGGCTCTGTACCAATGTTTGAGGTGTCTCATCTACCTTGCAGTGAGAGGCTACAAGAGCTCAGGCAGCAATTTAGCAAAGGGAAGGTTAAGATGATCACAGCCTAGAATTATCCAGAGAGGGGGAAAAAAACCAAACCAACCAAACAACAAAACCGTTTTCTGATACAATAAGGCTTTCTGTTATAGAAGAGGGGGTATAACAGTATCTGACAGCCCTGGCTATCTGAAGATAAGTACAGTCAGACTAGAAATAATGTATGCATTTTTAATCAGGACACCAGTTAAGCTTTGAAGAAACTCCCCTAAAGATTTGTCTTTCCCTATAACTTAATAATTGTCTCTTTCTAAAAGATATTTTCCAGCTTCTAGATAAACTATGGATTTCACAAAGGTATCATCACTCGGTATAAATCATCAGACTGCTGTCTTCCTCAGTTCAATACTTCCTAATGGGTTAAAGTCTATAGGGAGAAAACAGGGGAAAAGAAATAGTTGTTACAAAAAAGGTATCACTTATTCCTTACGATGAGTAAATACTAACATGTTGGATCAGAGCAGTACTCCAGCTGGTCTGATGATTTTTCATTGTCTACATTCTGACTGAGACTATTCAGAGAATTACTTTTTTCAGTAGCCAGTTCTGGCAATTCCTTGTTCCCAGAATCTGTTTCTTTTCAGTTTCAACAGGTGAGAGGGTGGCCTTGGCCTTGGCTATAAATGTAGTTTACTATTTGCAGCCTTTTCCATAGCTCTGTATTTGCTTCCTGGTAAATATAAACACTCTTAAGCATTTTTGTCACACAGTTTTTTTTGCTCCTTAGAGACAAACTGATGTTTTATCCACGGCTTTGTTGCTAGTTGATTCTGTTGATAATTAACATTTTGTTTCTTACTGAATTTAGTCCCAGATCTTAACGACTGATATTAATGTGCATATTTTCAGTGGCCAGAGATCAAACCCAACACTATTTCTCTTTGATTTCAAGATGTACCCCATCTGTGAAGAATTTTGTGGTTTCCAGTGCTGAAATCTTGCTTCCATTTTCATTCCAGTAGAAGACAAAAATCTCAAATCTGCACACCCTGGCTCAGAAGAGACGGGAATCCCTCTTCGTGGCGGGGATGAGGGCTTTGCACAGGCTGTGCAGGGAATTTAGTGTCAGTGGTGATGGTGACATAATTGGTGGGGGGAGAGGGCGGGGGGTGGTTTGATATTTTTTTATATATGTATATTTGTATATATTTAATTTTATTGTTATTGTTTCATTAAAGCTGTTTCTTTTCCAATCCTTATTCCCCTTCTCTTCCCCTTTGGGAAGCCAGAGGGGTTGAAAGTGTCTGTCATTTGTCTGGTGGCTGGCCCAGCTCTAACCCTTGACATCCAGCCATGAGGGGAGTTGGACTGAGGGGGGTTCTCCTTCTCCTGGGGAGGGCATTGGGGATTCCCCGCCCCACTCTTGGGGTCCCTCTGTCCTTTAGGGTGTGGTTAGGAGTTCCCCTTTTGGGGGGGTCTCACAGGGTCCTCTTGGCTGGGCTTGGTCATCCCTGAGTAGGGAGATCCCCCCATTTAGGGGGCTTAAAGGGGAGGAGATTTAGGAGTGGAGCAAAACACAGATTTGGGGGGGTTTCACCTCAAAATACATCTTTTCCTTACAGCCTCCCAGGTACTAGGCAGCATCAACTGGTTCCATGTCACCAAGGGCTACAGCTCCATCGCCAGGTAAAAGGGGTGGGATGTACACAATATTGAGCCCCGCCCTGAGGGGCATGCAACATCAGATAGAATATTTGTTAAAAAATATTTCATAAAAGGTCAACTGAAACGAGAGCTCAGGTATGTTGGAAGCATTTTACATACTAGCATTAGAACATTGGCCGAAAGATCACAACACTCCTTGTCTTCAGAGTTCTAAGTGCCTTGTATTCAATATCCATGAAGTAGCAACTTAAAGAATTACACAATCTTTTCAAAATGTGGATTTGTTGTAACGAAAATTACTTGACACACCTTCTGACAAAATTGTACTGAAAGTTCAAATGTCACTTGGGAATATACACAACTAATTCTTAAGCTTTAAGGAATATTCTTTCTAGAAAGATGAATCAAATTGACATTCAGTCATAATGGGAAAACCTCCCACACAAAGGTAGCCAAAACTGTGGTCCTTCGAATTAGGTAGGGACAAGCCCGGGACAAAAGCGAAGAGCCTTGGGCCCTGAGGCGCTAGTTAATGGCTGTGAGGGGCTGAACCGATCTTTGTCAGGTCTCTGGCAAGCCCTGGGTCTTGTCAGCTGTCAAGGAGGCTGCACCTGCCACAGAGTAAAGTTATTTTACCATAAATTGAGTTTGAGTAAGGAAAAATAGATATGGGAGCTGGAAAGGAGAGAAAAACCCAAACAGAAAGGAAAGCTGAAAACTATTAAAAAGGAAAGCTAAAAAAATACTATGAAAGAAAGGGAAAAGGGAGGAAAGAGAGGAGAATGACATGATCAGAATCACCTGTAGATATGACTTTTCCAGACAGAAACGACAACTGCTGAGGAGAGCAGAGAAAACTAGGTGGCAGAAGGAAAGTCAAATTAAACCAAATAGAGATAAGGATAAGCAGTATAAAAATTGCATTTCATTCTTAGCCTCTAAATGGTTTGAGGAACAGCCTCACTGCACAAATGGTCTGTTCCATGCCATAATCATTTATTGATGTTGATCTGCTGCACAGCAACTGATGAGACACAACTGCTCTCAGTGTCTGCCCTCTCTCCTTGTTAAGGCACTTTTAATATTGATGAACAACATATTCCGTGTAGATTAATGAAGCCTACACAGGACGTGTGTAATTTGACAGACTACTCAGACTTGTCAGAAGTCTATCGAAAATCTTTGCAATGCAAAAAGCAAAATTTATCTCTCAGTCCTGTAGACTTATATTTCTTACCAGACCTTTTAAAATGAGCAGTTCTGCTGAATTCAAATCCCATTTACAAATTTTAAAAAATCCTTTAAGTTCTTAAAAGCAGCAAGATTCTCTAAAAATGTTCCACAGTTAGATACATTTCTAAAAGTATTTTGAAGAGAGTAAGTGCTATATAATGTGAGGTCTAAATAGCATTCCATTGTTCATAAAACTTGTTCAAATAAGCCATCTTGTTAACTTTAATAAGCATATTGGAAGAGCTTACCAGCGTCAGTTGGAGCTACATTAATCCTGCTGTAAATATCCAGAAGAGCACATTAACTTTAGGTACATCATACATTCAAAGAAATGGTCAAAGGAACATTATGCAGATAGTGGAGTCAAACAGCAGCAGAAAACACCGAGAACAAAACTGCCTATGCAATCTCAGTTCAGGTCTTGATGAATAGGCTTTCTTTTATGTGCTTTAGTCACATATAATACATAAAGATACTTTTCCCTCGGGTTCCTGCTTAGATCTGGATGGAAGATGGTAGTGCTCAGTCAGTAAGCTTCAATTTTTCCTCATTATTAATGACTGAATCTGTATTGGAAAGTAAGAGAAGCATTTTTGAAAAACATTATTTACTTATCTCCGGCAATAATATGATCCCCTTACTTCCCATTTTACTGTAGCAGACAAGTTTACTGTCCTGGCTTTCCCTTAGTTGCATTTTGATCAAAAGAAAAATTTTCCCCTTGTCTTTTTTATCATACACCTTATGTCATCTAATACATGAGCAGAGCAACACAGAAAAGTCAGCAGAAAGGCCCATCTCTGTGCTTGATGGAGCATGATGTGCGTGAAAGGGCGGTGAGAGAATATGACACACTACTAGACTCCCAACAACAAAGTGAAAAGAGATAAGAAACCTGCAGACTTCAGGGGAGAGCATGATTTCACAGCCCAGACTTGCTCCTGTCTAAACATCTATTGAGTATTTCAGCTTTACCCTGCATTGCACCATTAGTCCTACTTCCCTCCTTGCAAGGAGTTTGCATATCAAAGTCCTTTTTTCAGCTGTACTGTTGAGTGTTTTTTTTAACCCCCCCTTTGTTTTACAATACAGTAGCTCTTCTTTCATCGTTTTTGGCACCTCCACTGTCTATATTCTAGTCCTACTTTCTCATTTGGCATCTCCATGTGGTACAACTTACCTTTTGTCCTAGATTTACTATGTAGACCCATCAAATACTCCATAACCCCCTGAGCTCTGCAGCCAATCTATCTCCTCATACTTTGGGTTCTGCCTGATAATTCCCTAAGAATAGGAATGGACCTTAATCACCTGGGAGCTCTCCTGCCCCCTGACCATGGGCCCAGGAACCTGTGAGTAATGACCCAGAAACTGTGGAAGTCAAATGAACATGCGAGTTCAGTTAATGCGGTACAACCAAATGGCAGAAATGAGCTTGCGTTTGCTAAAAACCAGATATAAGTAAAGTATCAAATTACACCTCAATCGCTTATAGTGAAATCCATGAGAAAATCCACTGACTACTTTGTTATTACTGGAACAAAATACCTTTTTTAATGTTGTTGGCTGAGGATAATGTGGACTTACTTAATTCTGATCTAGCAATATTAAAGTGCTTAGACTTAGTTGAAAGACTTGTAGCATTTTATTATAAAATAATCTGGAAAGAACAGTTAGAAAACCCCCTATCTATTGAGCTGATGATAGAAAACCCTATATCTATTGAGTTGATGAATGGATTATTGACTTCTAAAACACTTTACAAGCTATTCATATTTAGCCCTAGTGATAACTCATTCCTATGATCACCACAAAACTACAGGAGTTGGTCTCTATGATTGTGAATTTTCAGATCAGGTTGATTCATCAGCTTTAAGATTTTCCTGTCTTGGGCCAGTAATTGGGTCATATGAGGTTTTAGGTTGCATTTCTTGTTTTCAGCTAGTCTGAGACAAAAGACTGGCAACACTGTGGAAAACTAAAAATATACAAAGCTGGTCTGAGAAACAGGCCACCTTTAGCTTCTAGCATTGCTGTAAGTCTGGTTTTAAGGGTTATGCAAAAATAATAATTGTCCAACCTGGAACTAGAGTACTGTCCTGGTCACTAATGGGGTGGGAGGAAGCAGGGGAAAAGAGCTAAAAACAAAGAGGTGATGTTAATGGGAGCTAGGAGGTGAAAAGCCTTTTTCAGCAAGGATTTGTTTGCAAAGAGTAGAAGGAATCCAGAAAAAGGCTTTTAGAGCTTCCTCAGGATGCATTTTTTGCCTTTCTTGTCAACTTTCATTTTCCTCTCGGCTTATGTCAACAATTTGACTTGGGAGTGTTGACTTCTTGAGTTGTGTTCCCTCTCTCCCCTGTTGATTGATTTCTTAGATTTAAAAAAAAAAATAATCTAAGAGAGATGCTTGATGTTATCTATTGCTCAGAAAACATTTAATTAGTTGCCCTATAATTCTTACATGTCTAGAAAACACTTTTTTTTCAGGCTACTATGGGTAACAAAAGAAAAATTAAGTCTTCTAATTAGCTGTTTTCTTGTAGCCTCTTTAGGGAAAAGTTTATTTTAAAACATATCTTGGGTTTTTCATGAGGTATTGAATAATATTTTGTACACCCTGCTACATGTACTAGGACTTCAGTCCAGAAGGCATCAAAAAGTGTATGTTTGCATGATTGTCAGCAGCTGGAGGGATGGATTTGGCAGCTGGGGTACTACTTTGGTTTCTCTAGTGTTAAATTCACTACATCCTCAAACACCATCAGGGTTTTCTTGAAGCTAGAATTACTCTATTAGGCTGTGAGTCATACTTGAACCCTACTGCCATGCAAGACAGCATAGTGTGAGTGGTGGTTGAAGGGTACATGAGAACAGGGAGAGCCTGGATGTACCTGGGGTGAGCATGTGAACAGCTAAATGCAAATGAAATTACCTCTTCAGAAGATAATAATTTGCACCTGAAGAGGAACAGATATTAAAGCCACAGGACTGATGAGCACAACATGCTCCTTGAATACTCTGTGCTGAGATCTAGAAGTCATAGTGTAAATTCGGGAGGAAAAGAAACAAAAGCCCAGCCATTTGCTGTCTCTCTACATATCTGCTGACCTGGAGGTGTGTGACACAACAAAGAACTGCAAAGCTCTGTGGAAAATGGGTCCCAATGCTGAGTGGGTGTCCCTAGCTTTCACTGTGCTAGACTGCTTAGATATTTCCCTTTTCTAAACAAGTGGTTAAGGTTTATGTAAAAGTATACTGTAAATCTGCCATTTTAAGGGGTTAGTGAAGTATCTAGATTGCATGAACTGATGAGTTAAATTAGAGAAGATGTGGATTTGTGTATAAATTATAAAGTGGATAATTTAACTAAGCAGACACAAGAATGCATTGATCTGAGAAAAATTTCACAGAGGTATCAAAGAAGATGAGAAAGCATAGAGAAAGGTCTTTGTGATGCAGCCTAAAACCCAGCTGTGGTAGCTTTAGACCAGTCTCTTTGCAAAAAGACGGTATGGGTTTTGTGTTTGTGACAATGTAATTTTAAAATGCCTTCCTCTACAAGACACCCTGGAGGTTTTTCCCACAGGGTAAAAGGTAGAGATGAAATTTAAGCTGCCTGATGATGGATTATTTGTCTTGCTCAAGTGCCTAGCTGTGCCAGTGAGTTATGTGCTTCTACCACTTGCCATGGGAACAGCAGGAAACTTAAATATTAGCAAAGGATATTTCATATAGATACATTGGCACGACCATTTTGGCCACTGCATGCCTGTTTAAAATGAATTCTTTAATGGTAGGCTAAGAAATACTTCTTACAGCACTATTTAGGGGGAAATTTGCTTGTGCTTTGCTGGGCTTCTGAGGTGTCATAGAATCATAGAATGGTTTGAGTTGGAAGGGACCTTTAAAGGACATCTAGTGCACACCCCCCCACCCCACCCCCACCCAGTGAGCAGGGACAGCTTTCTCAGAGCTCCATCCAGCTGTGACCTTGAATGTTTCCAATGATGGGCATTTCCCACATTTCTGGGCAACCTGTGCCAGTGTTTCACCATCCTCATTGTAAAAAAAAAAATCTCCCTTATATCTAGTCTAAATCTATCCTCTTTTAGTTTAAAACCATTACCCCTTGCTTCTCTTTGCAGTGTGGTGAGAAATTTCCATGTCTGAGTCCCACCACGCTTGGTTTCTGCTGACTTCTCTGGGGAATGGAGGTGTTCAGTACAGTGCCCTGCAGGACTGCACTCTCTTCCATTAGGGAGGTGCTGTTATTAACTAATGTTTCAAGAGGAAAAATATTAGGAATTTGGAGTCACTACCAGTTAGCAAGTGGTTTGCATACAAATCTTCTTCTTCTCTCAGGAACAGTTAAA
The DNA here is from genome assembly GCA_033439905.1 of Ceryle rudis. Lineage (NCBI taxonomy): Eukaryota > Metazoa > Chordata > Aves > Coraciiformes > Cerylidae > Ceryle > Ceryle rudis. The sequence goes on along the minus strand of JAAGNO010001474.1, from coordinate 81,009 downwards.
TGAAATCAGTTATATAGCTTATCTTTTCCCTCATCTGAAAAGAGGTGTTATGAGACTTTTTTCCTTTTTCCTCATAAGAATTCACATGAGGACTATTTAATTGGAAAGCTTAAATCAGTTCTAAAACCAAATAGAAAATGAGATTTTGTATACATTTTCCAATAATATTAACAAATGGGAATTTTAATAGCTTGGGAATCTGTAGAGAAGTTGTATTTAATACTTTAATGAATTTATAATGCTCGGTGAAGTTATTTGCATTCATTAATTTAAAAAATTAGTTTTAGGTATTTTAAAGGAATTTTATTAACTAATCTAGACAAATGCTAAAGAACTTGACTGCAGAAGCAAGGACAGCTTTCCAAGCTATTAAACTGATGAGAATTTGTCAGGACTTCAATACACATTTTTTTGAATGTGTGTTTCCAGACTACTTTAACATGTAGTTTAATCCAGTCGGATTTTTTTTTTGGTATGGTTAGTGGATCTGTGACTGGTGAGCCATTGACCAAGTGAGTATTTACTAGTCAGAAACATTTCAGTATTTAAAATGTGACCCATTACGGAGAGTTTATAGCTGGAAACCCGTATATTTATTTTCCAGGTGGTATGAGGTTGCTTTAAAGCATATTCACTGTAAAATGGCTTTTGCTCATGACTAGGAGGACTGTTGGGTAACTGAGTAGGACGAGTGAAGGGTGCCAGGAAAGCTTTGAAACCCAGGGTTTTACCAGCCTGGTTCTGCCTCAGGCCACAGGCTCTTGCTGGCCTCATCCCTGCCTGCTTCCCTGCAGAATCCCCTCTTAGTACTGTGAGTCACATCCAGCATTTTGGCAACTTATTTACAAACTGGGGTCCTGGCACTTCTCAAAGTCCCTCGCCCCCTTACATTGTATCTCGGGAGCATCAAAGTTGGAAGAAATAGATGCCCCAAATTGTACTTTCTCAGAGTGATGCTCTGGAACAAAGTCCGTCACTACTAAAACCAAAGTCTGAACACTTTGCCCAAAGTATACATTTTAGTATCGCCATTTGACTCAAAAAGTTATAGTCCATATGCCATCTGTCAACATTTGAATGCAACCAACTGCCTTTTTTTTTTTTTTTCTTCCATGTGCAAAGTTATGGTACAGCTCTGCTTCCAGGCTTGGCAGGGAAAAAAACCCAACTTTATTTTCATTGTAAAAACAGATAAAAGCTTGGAATTAGAAGGGAGGCTGGAGATATATTTTGTCCACGTCTTTACTTGCATTGAGTCTGACTTGTTATGAAAGCAATGTCTGCCTCTCCTCAAGAAATACTTCAGTACATGATTAATTCACTGTCTGTATAGGTTTTTGATGCCTCTTTGCCTTATGCGAGTAACTGTCTGATATACATGTTTTTTCAAATCTAAGCAAGAGTCCAATGTTTGAAGCATAGCTTGTGCAGAGCTCAGCAATACTAAGACCTGTAAACCTTTTACTACAAATGACTGTTGCAGCAGGAGAATAAGCTCAAGGAACAGAGCAGCAGTGCCAGCAGATTGATGCCTGAGCTTTAGCTCAGAAACAGTACCCAGACATCCCTCTTCTTCTGGATTCCAAAAGCCTGGCTTTTTATTATGGTTGTGCATAACACATGGTTTTTTTTTCCCCCCTTGACTTTTACAAGGAAAGAAAAGTTACTGATGTGCTTTCTCAGAACTGTCACTCTCTTTCAGCAAGAATACTCCTCATGTACTGATTACTGTGGTGGTTTAGAGCCGAGCCCAGGCAGCTGCTTGCTCGTGGTCCTGTCCCCCCCCTCCCATCGAATGGGAAGGAGAAGAGGCAGAAAAATGCAAAAACCCCAAGGGCTGAGATCAGGAGGTTGTAGTACAACAGTGCGACAGGGGAAACAACAAAAAACAGCACCAGATAATGGTAATGAAACAACACACATCAAGAAAGGTGAGCTCACCACCCAAGGAAAAGGAGCCATGAGCAACGTGCTACGCCAGCCAGTTTGGCGCCTTCCACCCTTATATACAGGGCATGACATCATATGGTATCGAATGTGACACCCTCCTGACTTCTGGTGAAAATTCACCCTATCCTATCCTAATCCAATCAAATATGATAGAAAGGCAGGAATGTCAGTTTTCTGGATTCCAGGCCTGCCTGATACCCCCGAGGCTGTTGGCTTTATGCTCACAAATGACATCAGCAGTGGCCAGCTGGCTGACCAGCACCTCTCTTCCCCACAGAGGCAGCTGAGGACGTGGAGGGGAGCTGAGGTTACTGCAGGGGTGGAGGGAGGAGTGGGTACGGAGCTGGAGAATTGGACTGTAGCTGCAAGAAATCAGTCTTCATTAGTCCTGCTGCAAAGACTTGCAGTCGTTCTTCTCTGTCTCTCGGTAGACGAAACTTAATCATGTGGGACAGGAAGGTTCAGTGTCTTTGTCCTGATTGTCCCTCCAGAAGTTACTTCTTTTGTATGGGTAATCCACCATTCAGTACAGTAACACCAGGAACTTGCTAGCAAATATCAGGAGAATGCATCAGCCGTAGCTGCTGTACTCCTTGGCCCTCTGAATATTGAAATGTTTTCTGTCCAGTTCCAAAATGAAAAAGACATTTCTTAGAGGATAAGAAGTTCAGCACTGAAGGGGAATAACTCATCTGTCTTCTTGAAGCATTGCTGTGTCTGCTTAGTGTTATAAACCACATGCATTTAAAATAAAAGGAGATGAAAAATGCTGAAAGTTTTAGGGTAGGGGGAGATTTAGAAAGGTAACTTGGTTCAAGAAAAAAAAAAAAAATCTTTTTTTTCCCTTCCACCCAGAAACAAAGCCTGAAGCAATGTCAGTGAGATGTTTTGGAATGGTGCTGCAGGACAGCTATCTTAGACCTGTTGCTTTGGTCAGCAATTTGGTTCCCGAGAAACTAATTTCTCCAGCACTGCAGCTTTTGGAAGAATGGTTCAATAGGGAGTCCCTGATAGAAGCTACTCAACTTTTTGTTGATTTTTCTGCTTTGGTTTTGTCAAGACCGGGCTTTCTTACAGAGATAATCTGATCCTTCAAAAATCAAGTCATCCCACTGAAACAGTTTGTTGTTAGCATATTATCAGTCACCTTCAGATTTCATCAGGTTTCTGCAAAATGGTCTTGTCACGCCTGACAAGCTTTTCATTCTTATTTGAAACTAATTAGAGTCTCTGCATTACTTTGATTTTATAAAAGTCTGTGGCTGAGTAAAATTCAGTTGCTCTTACAGACCTAGCCCTGTGAAACCAGCTCTGTATGATATAGTAGACATCTAGCTGTAAAATATGTATTTTGTATAATGTTTGCATACAATATAAAGAGACGTTTGCCAGTTTTGTGATACAGCCAAACTCTTGCAGTGCTTCTTTTTGTGCAGATAAGCTCATACTGATTCCAAGACAGTAGAACAGCATTAATATTCTGGTAATTATCTATTTCCAATTAAAATATAATTGTGCAAAGAATAATAATTAAAATTTTTAAAAAGCCAAGACTTTCAAATGTTTGAGGTTGAGTGCCTTGGATTAATATTAATGAACCAAAAATAAATGTCCTGACTTCATGAGAGTGCTGTGCTGTGCACTCAGCAGCACCTTCTGCAATCAACAAAACCATGGATGCAGCACAGGGTAACCTGGCCCTCTTCTTCATTTTAATTAAGGACAACACTTTCTACCTTGTTAAGTGCACAAGGCTGCAGCACTTGGGACAGATGTGGGTTGGAGTTTCCTTGGTTAATGATGACAGTTTGCAGTAATAATGAGTTTTAAGAAGCAGATGTACATAACACTTTGAAAAGCACCCAGCAGCTTCTCCTGAAATCCTGTCTTCCGAAATACAGACCACTTATTTAGTCCTTTGGTTTGTTGGTTTGGTTTTTTTTATTTTTCTTTTAGCTGCCAATCCATGAGGGTGAGTTGTCTGGGTGTTGAGGCTTTGTTTTGAACTCTGTGGTGGTGTTGTCTGTCTGAAGATTGTGATAGTACAAAAGAATAAATTACTACCATCCATTTCCCAGAAAATCAGTGTGCTTAAGCTCTCCCAAGGGCTATAGAGTAGCTTTTTGCACTTGAAAGTGGTTGTTCTGTGAAATATAGAAGTTCCTCCATCTGCATTTTCTGCCCAAACACCTTTCTGGGAGCTTGCAGTGGTTAAACTTCACCTTAACCACTTGCAACGGAGCAAATTACAAGGAAATTCACCCTGTTCCCAGCAGTTTCTGTCATTCCAGAGAACACACTGCTCTGATGCCTGTGAAGATGCTGAGAAGATGCCTGCACCAGTTGGTAGATACTGAGGGCTGACATATCAGCCTGTATATTTAGTGATATCATCTGCAACCCTTTTCTAATTGGGCTTTTGCAGAGATGTTCCCCAGTGGTGTTCCTAACTCGATAAGAACCTTTGAAAAACTGCCCGGCCTTAGCTATTTTTCTGCTGCATCTGGAGCTACTCCACTTATAGACAATGAGGTCAAAATTTTCTGTATTATTTTTCTATGCATCCAGATGCCTGTCTGCTCCTGATTGTCCAGCCTAGAATAATTGCTATAACTTCTTAGCCTTATTATGTTATCACAGGCCCAATAGAATTGTCCCATATATATCTATTAATGTGGATTTCAAAACTAGCTAAACAAAAAGCTTTACCCTACTTTACACCCTTCAGAGTAAGCAGTTAAATCACAAGACAAGAAATAAGTCCCCACTAGCACCCTGTACGGTGTATCTGTCAGCTCTACCTCCTCCCTGAGGCTCTACACCAATGTTCAATGTGATCCCACAGTGAGGAGTTAAAGAAGTGTTTTAATATCCCAAAAGGTGTGATTTATATTTTTTTTTACTTCCATTCTTAACTGTGTATGTCTATCAAGTAATAAAAAACATCTTTCTATGAAAAGATGGATCATGGTATCAACTGATGTTAAATTTTGGGATTTTTTGCTAGTATAAATGGTCAACATACATCAACATTTCTTGGGTTTTATTAATTATTCCCTAACTTTTATTCCATTTTAGCTTTGTTAAATAATATTCTGTTTGCATAGGAATTACACAGCAGATTGAACCCAAGGGACATCTAATCTAGCACCCAGATGGAGGTCACTATCAGCTATTTCAGTGGAAGGTGTAAAAATCGGCCATTGATAAACATCAGGTAATATGTCATGTCAGTTCCTTGTATCTAACAGAGATTGGTTTACAGGTTTGCATATGGCATTTAAGTCACTCCTTTTACTTGAGAAAATTCTGTGTAGTGCTTTTATCAATATACAAGTCATATCATCTATAGCAAAACCAAATCCTTGCATTCCTATGGTTTGACACTTTTTTTCAAGGAACATTTTGTCCCAGACAGATGACCGGTGACTTTTCCTTAAAGGCAATTCTCTGTTTTCTCTTGGTTAAAAATTCTTTACTTCCTCTTTCTTTATGTTCATTTCTTAGGCACGTCTGAAATAGTAATTTTTAAGAAATGAGAAGTAACCACTTCCACCCTCCCAGTTGTCAGGTGTCAGCTCAGATCTGTCCCTGGCACCCATGATGTGCCAGGGGGAGTTTGGGGAAAGCTGCGGAAGTTCAGTTCTCCAACACTAGTGAAAATAACTTGCTGTTTCAGCATCTCTCTGCTTCTTAGTAGATGCAAGTTTGGAGGAATACAGATTTCTCTGCTGATTGCAAGAACAGGTTTTTGGTTCACTGAAGGGAAACATTCTTTAAAAGTCTCCAAAATACTGCCAAGTTTAAAATCTGATGAGAAACTTGATCTACTCCATTGCTTTCCAGAACTGCATTTTCTTTCAGAGATGCTCGGCTCTCTGCCCCTATCCTTCCCCAGCTTTTAAAACATGTCGTTGGATTACCAAAGCCAAATGAAACTCTTCCATATCATAGGAGATTGCTGTCTGCTTGGGAAACCTCTCCTGTTTGAATTCTGCATGAACAGCTCCTGATTGCAGCTGTTTTAAATGAACAGTATTACTTGCAAATACCTGAGGTCAGCTTATAGGAAGGTATGTGGGAAATCAGCAGTAGACAGATGCTTAAATCAGACAGTCAGAGAGGTGAAATGGGTACTGGAGGCTTAAAACTCCTGAGGCTCCTGTTGAATTTGAGTGTAGTCTGCATGGCATAATGATTGCATAGTCCGTTTCTTAGGTAGTGTTTGAGCCTTGTCCTCCCTATACAGGAACTGTATAATCTGAAGTGTAATTAAACTACACAGTTTAGCTGCATAGTTGTGGTGGAAAACAAGAAATATATTTATAGCAGAAATCTCCTGCCATGGATGCAGGTACATCATCCTTTTCCCTGTCTCAGGCTTTCACTTGTAATCTGGGAACAATGCTAATTTTTCTCTCCATCCTCTGTTGCCCAGCTGCTCTGCAGCTCTTTGGGGCAGTGACTGTCTGTACGCTGAGGACCAGTTGGGAGGCCCATGTCTGTAAGTGGAACTGTTCTCAATGCAAATAATTAAAATGGGATAATAGAAATAATTAAAATGAGAGGGGGAAGTTCCTCTTTCATATAAAATCTTTAACCCACAGGTAATAAAAAGTAATTGCCCAGTGCCTGTCAGGTAGTGCAAACTGGTCACAGGTTTCCTGAATCAGACTTAGTGCCACCTCAGCATTTTGAGGAGGATATTTCCTAGTCTTCTAAATTACGTGGTCCATTGCGATATGGATGTATGGATAGAAAAAAAACAGAGACAGCCCTGGACTACAGACATATTTCTCTTTTATGTCTTCTGCACCATGTTCTAAGGTATGTTTTTTTCCTCTTTCCACTTGTCATATTCAGACATTACTGAAGGGATCAAAGACAAACATTTAATTTATATCCTTATTTCCCATTTAATTTTGAATATAAAGCCTTCATTACTGTCTTCCATTTAACAGAACTTGGTGCAGCTAGATCTTAGAATCATGGAATCATTTAGGTTGGAAGGGACCTTTAAGATCATCAAGTCTAACTGTTAACCTAACATTGCTGTGTCCACAACTAAAATATGTCCTTAAGTGATACATCTACAAGTGTTATAAATATCTCCAGGGATGGTGGCTCCAACACTTCCCTGGGCAGCCTGTTCCACTGCTTGACAACCCTTTCAGGGAAGAAAGTTTTTCAAATATCCAATCTAAACCATCCCTGGTGCAACTTGTGTCTGCTTCCTGTTGTCCCATCACTTGTTACTCAGGAAAAGAGACAAACACCTATCTCATTACGACCTTCCTTCAGGTAGTTTTAACAAGTGATGAAGTCTCCCCTGAGCCTCCTTTTATCCAGACTACACAACCTGAGTTCCCTCAGTCACCCCTCATAGAACTTGAGGTCTAGGCTACTCACCACCTTTATTGCCATTCTTTGGACAGGCTTCAGCACCTCAGTGTCTTTCTCGTAGTGATTCAAAGTAGGGTCAGCCCCTGTTACTGCCTGAGGTGATAGGATGTGTTGTGGCAGGAGGGAAGGGCCTTCTTGAGCAAACACAAAAGTGTCCATGTCTGAGGCAGCGGAGGCCAGTGCAAGGTGGGAAAGGTGTCACTTAGTCACAGAAGCTGTCAAGAAGACTGTTTCATCTTCCCAGGTAGATCTGGATTGCTATGGCTGAAGAAAAACATGTTGCAGTAACTGATATTGAGAGATTTATCTTTGGGGTCTTAGATACCTAAATCCCAAATGTATATATACATACTCAGTCCGTGGGAACTGACCTTGGGTGAATTAAAATTTTGTAGATCTGAGAAAAATAGGGTGGTGTGGGTATTTTTGATGCTTTGTTCGTTTGGTGTATTTTTTTGTTGTTGTTGTTTTGTTTGGTTTGATTTGGTTGTTAAAGTATATCCAATGAGGCATCATCCTGTGGAGATAAAATGAGAAGTCTATCTGTCAGGGAGGGATCATTTCTGCCTAGGTAGAGTGTTCCTAAGATGCTCATAAAAATACAGGAAAGAAGCCATGCCAAGACTGTAACATATTCATCGCCTGTTTCACTCCTGCTATATGGAGCAGCTCAAGCTACAAAATCCCACAATATCCCACTGATTTTTTGGAGCTGAAGGTTGCTATTTTTAACCCTTGCTGTGTGAGGCTGGATGTCGCACACCTCAGGTTAGACAGGATGGTGCTCAGACTGTTGGTAGTAAGGGCTTCAGGCAGCTTAGGGCTCTCATGTTTCATGAGTCACTACTAAAGGCTATAAATAGTATATGAAATGTATGTATATAAGTATATAACTATATAAGTATATGAATCTTACAAAACACATAGTGTGGGGAAAGTATGACTCAGTCCAGTCACCCCATACAAAATTTCATCTTTTCTCTTATCACTATATTGTACTTGATCTCCAAAATACTGAGGATAAGCCTGTGTCTGATGCATTAGTGAGGGATATTTCTCAAGATACATTATTTATAGTGTATTGTAACAAGGGGGAAAAGGCTAAACTGAAATGGCTGGTGAAAAAAAAAACATGATAAAAACTAAAGTCAAAGTGAGATGGCAAAATATAAAAACG
>JAAGNO010001474.1:51545-67107 GCA_033439905.1 Ceryle rudis | reverse complement strand
GATCAATTGGCAGGACAACCTCGTTTTTCTGATATTGTTCCAATCAGTTGGGAAGATTGTAATCCTCCTGTGTTTTTGGGTTGGGCGTTGGTTTTGTTTTCTGTGTTTGTCTCTTTTTTTTAAAAAAAAGTGCAGGTGAATGTGCCTTGGGTCCCTGGCCATGCCTCCTCGCTGCAGGTGGAAATAACCTGCCCAGTATTTTCTCATCCACCTAATGAGTCCCTCTAGAGGTGCCATCCTGAACATTTTCCTCCTACGTTCCCAAATTATTGAGGAGTAAATGCAAATCAAACCCAACAAATATTTTAATGCAAACTGTCATTAGTGAAAATACTATAACTTTGTGAAATGCAGATGTGTTTTGTCTAAGTAGCATCACACACCATTAAATCTACATCTGGTTGAAAGGGGTGTGCCAGCAGAGCACAGCACTGCTGCCACAGCAGTTAGGGATATTCTGAAAATGCAGTGAATACAAATAGTGTAACTACAGGTAAATATGGGTAATTAGATTTTGTTAGTTCCCATTTGAGACAGACACTGTTTATCCATTCCTCACTACTTCATCTGGATCCCTGGGCACCTGAGTTGATGTGCTTTATTTCCTGTTTCCCACATTACAGGGAGCCACTGTGTGAGACCACCTGGTATTTCTCTTTAGTTAGGCACTTATTTGACCAAAATTCAGCTTTATCTGGGAACACATTAACAATTAGTCTTAGGAATCAAGAGATTCATGCAGAGAAATCAAATTAATTTCCTTTCTTTCACCAGGTTGTCAGTCAAGGTATGAGAAGGAAAATGGTATATTTTTTCTTTTTTTTTTTTTTTTCTTAATACCTTGAAGTTAGAGGTGATTAAGTACTGTAAGACTACACCCTCATGCAATACTGTGTAGAGATACCTCACCAAAGTCTGATGACTGACAGGTTAGTGAAACTTAATGTGGTACTTCCCTGGTCCTTGAAGCAGCTAAGCTGAGTTAGCCTCGTGAAGCTGCTCTGCTGCTTTTGGGATGGAAATTCCATTTCCATACAGGGTCCAGAGCCAGCACAGCTCTTCCTACCGGGTTCTGTACTGTGGGCTGCAAAGTGCTTGGACACACAGCAAAACAGTCTGTGCCTCTACCCTGGGATATTGTTCTTAAGAGACGTAATGGATGGAATCTTCAAGGGCACCAGCTTAAACCTACTGTTAAAGTCAGTAAGAGGGAAACACAGACTGCAAAGTTTCCTGTAATAAACGTAAATGTTAACTTGGTGCAAGGGGACTTATCAACACCTGCTTTGACAGAGTTACAGGTGCTTTGAGTATCACAGTTTTGCATTTCTTAGTGGAGTGTTTGAATGTTGAAAGTGTCATCCAAGATTTATTTAAATTTCCTTGAGTTTGACTTTTAATAGATCATTTTTTAATCATCTCTTGCATTCGAGAGAAACAGACTATATTTGGGAAGCTTTGGAAGGCAAATGGGCTAGAATAAAAACAAAAATAAGATGTGGTATCACAAATTATTCTTTTTATTTCAAAACATAAAACAGAGAACCATGACTAGCTAATATTTGTGTTTATGCCTCTGCATGCAGAAGTGTGCTGACCAGGGAAGACAGGTTTGGGTTCTGGAATCAATACTGAGCACTGAAGTAGCTTTTAGATGCTCAGCTCCTGCTGTGCTTGGTCTAATTTGTAGTTCGTTGAAATCCCATTTTAAATGCTGCTGGAGGAGTCTGCTTTATCTCAGCAAGAAATCTAGGGAAGTTGGTAGTTGACAATAATGGATCATCAGGAAATAAATGTAGGAATAATGTATGCAGGGAAACTTCAGCCATGAAACTTGATTTGGAGGAGGGCAAGCCCACATCAGTGCTCATTTTTTACTGATAGAAACAAAATCATCCAACCAGTATGGGGAATGATTTGGTATAATAGTTACATTTGGGTCTTTTGGCTGAAATCCCAGAAAGACCTACATTATTCATTTAATCTGGCTGACAGAGATAAACATTTGTGCTTGAGCTTTCAGAAGAAGTGGTCATTTGGGATAAAGTCCTGACACTCCTGAGCTCTCCCCCACACACTGGGTTTCACCTTTTGCAGTACTTTGAGGTGGGTCTTCAAAGCCGGCCCAGTTGAGCTGTATATGCTCTGTCTAACTATAAAACATTCCTAGTCCCTGCCAAAAAAGCACAGCAGTTACAGTGTGTTCCTTTGGCAAACTGATGCTTGCACCAAAAGACATGTGAATATTGGGCAGGAATCCCAGAGGGTGAGAAATAGCCCTGGCCCTTTGGCAAAGAGAAAAGATAGCCCTGTTTTATAGGGAGCAGGCAAAGACCAGGGTAACTTCTCAGCCAGTTAAATGGAGAAACGAAACTCAGAATTTAAAAAGTTCATGCAGCCGGCTCCATTCATTGCTATAGCAATCGTTCCCTCTGAAAGTAGTGCAAAGAAATGTTTCATATGATAATGCACATTTAAAATGCAATACCTCTAGCAAAAATCTTCTGATCTGTGAAGTCCTTTAATAACATTAATAAGGTTCTTTGCCTTCCTGAAGGAGTTCTCAAGTATCTGGGAATGAATTTAGCAACTCCTACCTTGAAGTTACAGGTGAGAATCTAGATGCACGAGTGCTTAAACAATAGAAGTTTTAAGAATAGATTGTACTTTGATACAAGTGAGTCCTCTGCCTTCTTTTACTTCTTCAGATTTCCAAAACCCCAGAGCAATTAGAGATGCAAATGCAACTAAAAAGTCACTGTCTGTCATTTGGGTGTTATTTCCCTTTCACGGTTTTGAAAGTCATAGAATAGCATAATCACAGAATCATTAAAGTTGGAAAAGACCTCCAAGATCATCAACTCCAACTGTCTACCTAACACTATCATGACCACTAAACCATGTCCTGAAGTGATATGTTTTTTGAACAGCTCCAGGGATAGTTACTCCACCACCTCCCTGGGCAGCCTGTTCCAATGCCTCACCACTCTTTTGGTATAGAAATTTTTCCTAATGTCTAACCTAATTGGGTTTTTTTACCTCCCCTGGCTCAGCTTAAGCCTCTTTTACCTCTTGTCCAGTTCATACTGAAGTGTTAAGGTAGGAAAAACATTCCTACGGGACTCATCTCGGTCAGAGTTGTCATATGTTAGCAGCAGGGTATAAACCAGTGTTTTCCTGAAATACATTTTTGCTATCTGCAGGGAGCAACTACCATCTTACAATAGCCAGTGTCTTATCTGTCTTCTCTATTTCTTTATAAAGGAGGATGTAAGAGCTCTTTCTTACCTTGTGAGAGCACTGGTGAGGTTACAAGCTATGAGGTCCTTGTATATGACACAGACTGAGGATGAATAGCAGAGGCTCTACTGGAATATCTCCCCCTAACCCATCCAGAAAGAGACCCTGCGGGACAGAGAGGGCTGCCTGCCTCTCCTCTGCTTCTGCAAGGTTGTAATATGTCTACACATTAAATTTTTATTCTTATACACACCAGAAAAACACAGTCCAAAGAATCAGCAGGTTATTTGGCTTCTAAGTACTTTTTTGTACTATTCACAGAGGTGTTAACCATACCTTCTGTATTTACATGCCTGGCAACTAGCAATATTGTTTTAATAAATTACTTTTAAATAGGAGACTATTTTGTAAAAAGAAAAACATGAAGCAGCGCTGTTATATCCTGCTTTTTTAGTGCTACCCTGCTTTTTCTAATTAAATAGAAACCGAGAAAGCATTTAATTTTAAAGTACATTAATTTGTCTTAAGACTACAGTAGCTTTATCACTGCACCTACTTCAGATGAACAAATTACAAATTCTGTTCTACTCATCCCAGATGGAGCTAGTTTTAGATTTAGGTAGTTTTTGCCTATTAATATGTGAATGTGATTTGGATTTTGCTGTAAGGGGAAAAATCTATGGCTTTTACCTCCTGCACAGAACACAATAGGAAAAATAAATGGTTTTCAATTATGTGGCCAAACTAAAAGAGAATTGGGAGTATAATTCACTTTGGTTTAAAACTAAAAGTTGGGGGTTATTAATTTTTTTGTTTGTTTGCTTTTGTTTTTTTTCCAGATGGGGAAAAATGTCAAGTAAAGTGGCCAAGTAAAGTTTAGTTCCCCTGAAAAAGATGCTTTGATTTATTCTGAGGAAATTCATGTTATTTTTTCAATAAAACTGCATGTTAGAATCATTTTAAAAGTTAAGTGTTGAAAAGGTATTTGAGTTTTTCCCTGAATTTTCCTTTGAGCTGAAACTAATTGCTTAATCTAATCCAAATGTTTAAACTGTTTCATTTCTCTTGACTCAGGGTTTTTCAGGGAAGGAGCTGTCTGGGGAAAGCCTTCCTGTATCCCCAGTATGGTCAATTCTGAGGGGAAATGCACATGTGGGAGTTGCCAGAAAGGACCATATGTAGCCTCAGGGCATAGCACAGCATGTAGGATCCCACAACACAGGGGACCTGGGGGGAGAAATCTGGAAGCAGGGAGGTGGTTTTCTTGAAGTCAATAAAATCTAATGTTATAGGATAGGATATTCTATAGAATATGATATATAGGATATTATATATAATAAAAAACCCCAATAGTAGTAGGATAATTCCTATAATATAGGATGTAATAATAATAAGACTATTCCTGTAATATATGATATTCTATAATATAGGATATCTGATATCAGAATGCTCTCATTCTGGGCAACACAAAGCTATGGACTGCAGGGTAATAAAATAACTATTTTCAAGGCCTCTGGTACCTTGTCATCATCTCTGTCTCTTCACTGTCAGTACTAGGATTTGCAAGGAGTGTAGAGAGAGCAAGAGAGTGCAACATCTGAATCCACTCAGCTCAGGCACAGGGATATGATCTGGCCAGAAAGAGCAAAGCTAATGGCCATCTGTACCCATCTGCATTTTCAACTGCTCAGGTTTTCACCTATGTGAGTCATTGACTTTTTCAAACTTCAGACTGAAGAAAACTACAGTTTCTTAAATTCAGTTTCTTGAATGAGGGAAATATTCTTCCTAAATGGACAAAATGTATGTTACAACATTAGCAGGGAAGGGATTTTATGAAGTGAGGATGGGAAGGAGGTAGCAGAAAAATTGTCACCTGAGAACATAAATGTATTATCTGTATTTTGTCAGAATAGGCAACATCATGTAAAGGTCTCTTCCTTGCACTGTTTGTCAGTCCTCGGAGTGAAAGCCCACCAGTGGCTGTATGATTGGCAAGTCTAGAGATGGCATTCCAGCTGGAAGTGGCTATCGCTCTCAGTCATGAATGGGATCATTATCCAGGGCAGTCTCAGGTAGACTTTCTACTGACTGCAAAATTGTTTAAAGATGAGAGAGAAAAGTGTAAGCTTGAAAATCCATTTTAATAAATAGCTGCACTAAACTTTTCAGTAATGGAAAGCACAGGCTGTATCTCACTGATGTCCATCACTAGCTTGGGATCCATAGCAGCTCCTAGCAACATCTGCTACAGCAGAATCCCTCAGCAACAGCTTGTGACGTTATAGCTATATCAAGTGACATCCAATGACCTCTTGTGGTTGTAGGGCTGAACATGGCTGCAGGGAAAAGAGAGGGACTCTGGTTCAGTGCATACCCAAAATAGATCTAGAGCCATGGCTCCTAGAGCATCTTCTCATATCCCTGAGTGATGCAAGCCTTGAGTGTGACAAGCCCCTTCCCTTCACTGAAGGGCTTTCACCATAAGGTGTAACTTGCACCTCTAAGCCAAGGGAAGGGAGTTTCAAACTCTGTACACTACTGTTTAGCAGTAAGACCTCAACAAAAGCCATGGGATTTACACACCTTGCACCCAAAATTGCTCTCAAGCTCATGGTCACCATTGATCAGGGAAGTGTTTAGGGAAGCCCCCAGCCATTGTTTGTATACATAAGCAGTCTTGGCAGTTCTTCCCAAGTTTTTTGGTGGTTCATTACAACAGCAGGAAAAAACAGATGGGCTGTTTGTGGACTGCATGTAATGCTCCTAATCTCTGCTGGAAATGGGAATATTGGATGAGCTGCTTAAAACAGATGTAGAAATACTTTCACTTAAGTATGTAGTCAGTCTTCATAAGTATGGTATACATTGTTCATGTTTCAAGCCATTCAGTGCATCGGTACAATGAATGTAATTTAGATGGGTAATGAAAAGTAACTCCTGTATTCTACCTTAAACTGGCACATAATTCTACCCATCAACAGTCTGAAGTACAGAAGGTTGTTTCTGAAATTCCTGGCTCTAGAAGTTACCAAGGTACTTATGAAAATGTACTTAACTGCCAGTGAGTCAGCATTCAGAGGTCTGAAACTCATTTCCAGGAATTATGTGATTTACAAGGCTTGACTTTCAAATCTGGCAACTGACATAGCAAGAGAAAGAATAAAAAAACTTTTAATACAAACCCCACATGTCTTTCCAATGCAAACCACAGTAAGAAAACAGTCAGTCTCTTGAGACATTTCTGCACCTGTCATTTAAAATCAGAGGGTAGTGGAGAAATACTCCATCTCAGTCATTTTCTCTTTGGGGGCACAGTTTCTTCACTGGTATCGAGCCCAAAGATCTCACTGAACCAGAAAAAGAAAACGTTCTTTAAATTTAACAGTACAAATGAAGATAATTCCTGTTCTTCTGGATCTGCTATCTTTCTGTATCTGCTTTAGGCAGTGGTATGTGAGCTGAGTGGAGGTAACAGGCTACTGGTAGCAAAAGTTTCAGTGTTATAATTTAAGGTTGCTATTCCAGTGGACCCCAGGAGCACTTTGTCCAGGCCCATTTCCAAAGATGCGTTCCAAACAATGCCAGTGCTATTCAGGTAGAAGTGAGAAAAGGCCTGTTTAGTGAATGAGATGGATAATACATTTAGAGTGTTAAGACAAGGGAAGTGACCTTTCTGATGTGCCTCCCAGCCACTAAGCAGGATTCACTGGTAGCAGTCTCTGAGAGAGAATATTTTTTCCTCCTGGCAGTACCTTTTCAGCTGACTGTGTGCTCTTGGAAAAAAAAGTTGCTGTTCTGTCTCATTTCCTTAATTTCCTGGCTCTGTGTCCTACTTCTCAGATATTTTCCTTTTTATTAGGGGATGTTATGCTAAAGGTGTAATTTGTACTTCTAGGAGCCAAAGCAGTAGCAGAGCTATTAAATATGCAGGTGATGCAAACATCTGAGACCCCGTGGCTGGAAGGGGAATCGATGCTCCAGACTGAAAGACATGGCAAGGCAGAGGCTCATGGCTGTATTTAGCTGGCAGAGCATTCACCCCTTGCACCAGCACCGTGGCTAACTTAGTAATGATGTTCCCCTTTGTGTGGTATGTTTTTAATTGAAGTGAGGCACATTACAGCAAAGAGCTAACCACATTTGCAGTAAGCATTGAAAAAATCGGTTTTTAAGAGTACCATTTAGTACTTTTACTTGGCATCTGATTTGTGTTTTGCAGCAGAATTTACCATCCTCTTTGCTGTGATTGGTAAGGACCAAACCACTGAGGAATAAGAAAATATGTAGAAAAATATTAGTAGCTAATATATATTTTTTCCTCTTGCTTATGGAAAAAAAAAAAAAAGAGTTACTTGGAAAATTCCCAATGTCATACAGTCTGCAGTATCTTTGCTATCATTCCATTTTCAGATCTGGTTATGCCATGGGAACAAGCTGGTTTTATCTTGTGAAAGCAGATGATGTCCTCAAGTTTGTGGGTACAGGTAAAGCCCCCATCACAGAATCACAGAATGACTTTAGTTGGAAGAGAACTTCAAGATCATCTAGTCCAACCTTTGACACAACACTGACAGCTCACGTAGAAATGCTGGAACATGTCCAGAAAAGGGCAATGAGGCTCATGAAGGGCACAAGTCCTGTGAGGAGTGGCTGAGTGAGCTGGGTTGTTTAATCTGGAGTAGAGGAGGCTGAGAGGAGACCTTATGGCTCCCTATAACCACCTGAAAGGAGGTTGGAGAGAGGAGGGGGACAGCAAGCTATGCCAGGGAGGTTTAGTCTGGATATTAGGAAACATTTCTTCACTGAAAGGGTTATCAAACATTGGAATGGTCTGCACAGGGCAGTGGTGGAGTTGCCAACCCTGGAAGCATTACATGGTGTGTGGAACTGGTGATTAGGGACATGGTTTAGTGGTGAGCTTGCAGTGTTGGGTTGAAGGTTGGACTAGATGATTTTGAAGGTCATGATTGTCTGGAAAGTTTATCAGATTTTACTTACTTGTGTAGTAGTTTAGGCTGGTATTTGTGATTTGGCCAAACTTGAAAAATTTGCCTGAAAATAGATGTTTTGTTCATGTCTTTGACAGAATTCTAATGTTTGCAGTGGGAAAGAGGCCATTCTCACTATAAGTTCTCTATTCTGTGGTTCCATCATGTTCATAATTTGCCATGCCTGAGTAAGGTATGAGAACATAAAAAATAATTTGGGTCAACTTGCTTGTGTTTTATCAGAACAGGAGAGTTATTTTTCAAGGTTGATGCCAGGCCATTAAATAAAGAGGAATATGTTCAGTGCTCTAGTAATATGCAATTGGGGGTTTTCTTCCAAGCTGCAATGTCCCAAGCTAAATTTTTTTGTTCCATCTGGAAGTCAACAGGAGACCTGTGTAGGTTTTTCTGAAAACAGATGTTATAAGACTCAAGTGTTTTATGGATGGAACACGTACCTCCCTCCAATTCATGTATTCTCAAAGCAGCAAAGTTGTCTTTTACAGTAGGAACATCCTAACCAAGGTAAAATGAGTTTAGAAGCATTATGTTACAATGAGTGTTAGAAATCTTTAGAAATGAGTGCTACTCTATGAGAATCACGTGCCACCAGCCAGAAATCTGATAGCCCTCTTCATTTGGTCTTTGTCCAAAGCAAACCAGTGTTCCCTTCATCATCATTTTGTATTATGTGACTTCTAGGTCTATTCCTGATATAAGTTAAGAAGAAAAGAAAAATGCATTTGAAATGAAGGAATATTAAAAATTACTTTGTCCAAACTCAATGTACAGATGGGTGTTAGGTATGAAGGATCCTTATTTTTCCACACTAGTTTTGTGATCCTCAGCTTAGATCTCATTTTGTAAAGAGTGGGCTACTTAGAAGCAGCAGAATGAAATGTCATACATAAAAAAAAAAAAAAAAAAAAAACCAAACCAAAAACCAGAGAGAATACTATCTCTCTGAAGAATATTGCACTGGAAATACACCAAAATCTGCAAAGAAAATACCTTTGCGTGTAAGTAGGTAGTTGTACACACATAAGTAACAGATGATCTTTGTTGCATATAAGACAGTAATGTTCTTGGAATCCTAAATAACCAAATTAAAATCAATGACAAAAACACAGCCTGCTACATCAGGTGTATTTACAGAGTTGTAAGAAAGCTTGATATTTCAATAGACATTACATATACTGTTGATAAAGCACTTGAAAAAGGCAGCTATAAATTATTTCTTATCACAGCCTAAATAGACCATTTACAATTTATCTAGAGAAGAGAGCTTCAGCAGTTTTCTTAAATGTGATTACTGAGTTCAAAGATGAAAACATTTTAACAAGGAAACCTTTCTATATACTTCTGTTTTGGTGAAGGTTACTTGTTGTCTTATTAAATCATCTATTAATAATCGAGGAAAGATAGTAAATGTGTTGGATATTAAAATGGAAAGCATTATGGAAGGTTCCTGTATTACTTGTGTTTTGCAGGCTGCAGAATTTGGCTTTAACACTGCAGCAAGCCAGGAGAGACTTGCCTTTACAAGTCCATCTGACTTCAGTGAACTCTGTGTGGGCGGCCACTGAGCCACACGTCTTCAGTCCTGGTAGGATTCACTCCCAGACATGCAGAAAAAAGTGGAAAACTGAGGTGTTAACTGCTCCAACAGGAACCAGCTCTGGAACGAAGCAGTGTCACTGTGATTCTCCATACTGCCATTGCTCCTGGGCTGGGAGGAGAGGTGCAGTTTCCCTGTTTGCTCCTTGTTTCTTTTTGTTTCAGATTTTTTCCAGTAAGATATTGAGCCATCTTCTCACTTAAAAAGGGCCCAAGTAAATGACCGATATTTGTAAATGATGGTCCAAAAAGATACATAGCACCCTTTCGGTTTAGGTAAATTTTATTTTAATACTGGGTATTTTGTTGTAGCTTAGCCATTTTCTTTTCCAGCTTGTCTATCTAATGTATAAATAACCTCCTGTAGTGAAGCAGCAGCCTCACTACCAATGGGTCATATGGAATAGCAATGTAACACCAGTACAAATGATTATATATTTTAGCAATTTTGCAGTGCTGTTTGTCTCTCATCTTTTGTAGTAAAATCATGGGACTTACTGTTAAAACAAGTCATCTGAATTTGTCTTGCAATGAGAATAACAGCTATCAACCAGATGCTCGTTTGCACACTGAAGGAACAGGCACAAAAGGTACAACAGCTTGAAGTACCAGCTCTATTCTTAAATCTGAGGCAAACCGCTACAGTTGCAAAGTGCTGGGGAAAAAAAAAAAATTAAAGCTTTTTTGTAAAAAATATTACAAAAATCCACTAAATAATTGTGCTAAATGAGTTCTTGATGTCAAAAAGTAAAAAATAAAAAGAAAACACCTCCCCACCCTTGAAATACAGTTTATTGTGACTGTCCCAATTGTTTCTCACAAATGTTATGATCCCACTTCTCATTATTAATGCTCACAGTGGTTCTCAGGAGAGCAGTGAACAACATGCAATTTTGGAACCGTTATCATCAAGGGCATACGTAGTTTAATTATTAAAACAAAGCTACTGTGTAGCACACTCTAAATGCCACTGCTGCCACTTAGCAACCAATGTGATTTGCATTCCTTTTAATAAATTAGGTATTTAATTACATTATAAATGTAACCTCTAACTGAAGCACCTTCTCCCAGTGGGCATAACTCCATGATGATTTCTCATGAGCTACCTAGAAGTAGATGCATGCTGCTGCAGGAGTGGGAATCTCACTAATAAGCTCTTAAACACAATTCTTGAGTTTTTTTGCAACTTAATGGAACTTCCCCCAGGATATCTCTTAGGAGAATATTTGTTCTGCTGTAGTGTGTTGTCTTTTGCTCTTGTCCTCCACATGTGGCCATTTGTATGTCTGCAATTTTCTCATTGATAGCTTTTATTTTGCATGCCTGGATAGCCACTGGTATCTATGCAGTACATAAAGGTGGATGCAAGTCCCCATTCAAGGATATTTCATGGCAATGGTGATACTCTTTTGCTCTAAACCTATTTAGCTGTCTAGATACAGCTTAACTATTTTTTTTATACTAAAGCTATTAAGTGACCTCTGATACCTTAGTTTGCTCTGTGTCGTAACTCATGGACCAAATTTAGAAGAGCAGTTTCCTGATGAGGATGTTGGATAAAACTTCATCATATACTGAAGTTCTGTATCATTCTGATTGTTAAAGATTTAACAGTTTTAAATATATTTATTTACATTTGCCTCTTGGTGGCTGATTTGATTCATTCAAATAACATCTGCCCATATTTTTATATCTAGAGAGTGTTGTGAAATTGGTGAAAACAGTATAAATCGATACATTTAACTAATGTTACTTTTTGATTGCAGTTCATTGAGGTGTTAGGCAGGATTAGATAAAAATGATGATAATTTCTGCTGTGTGGTTGAAGAGCAGCTTTACAGTTTCTTGCCCTGATTCACATTTCCAAGACTACCCTGGGACTTGCCCTCTGTACTTGTGACCAGCTCTCGTGACAACTTCCATGGGGAGATGAAAATCCGGTGCTCAAATCTGAACAAACAAAGCATACTCATGACAGTTAGGAATCTTGAGCCCATCTCTGTAAGAGCAATGCAATTCAATGGCTAGAACAGTGATGGAGGCCCTGAGGACCAGAAAAAAACCATGTTAAGAATTGTTCAGAGTTGAGGCAGTTTAAAAGGCTCGCTTGGTAATTCTCAAATAGTAAGTGAATTCCAACATCACATTAAAACCTGGAGTCTATGTACTATAGTAACTTACTCCTGTCAATAGACAGTACAAGGTACCAAAGGGAGGTCCCAGGAAATAAAAGAATGAAAAAAGATCATTTGTGGATTGCTTACAGTTCAGTTTCTTCCCAACTCCATTAGAAATTTTTCCTTTTCTAATTTTATTTAAACTCTCACTTCATTACTAATCTAAGTTTTCTGTATGCATTTGAACTGTGGTCTTAGTTCTACCTAACACTAATACATGATGATTGGGACATATTTCTTTGGCTTTAATTTACTGTCTTTGACCATGCGTCTTCTGGTTCTCATAGTAGGAGAAAGATGATCAGGCATTTGTCATCTAAAAAAACCTTAAATTCAACACAGTGTGCAGTTTCCAGGATTAGGACAGGTAAGGTAAAGAGCTGAGTGACCTTAGAAAAATATTATCTCTCAAAGAGAACTTGAACAAGGTCATGATGAAGAAGGGCAAATCATATAACTATTTCTGTATTTTATAGACAACACAAGAACCTTCTAAGTTTCTCTGGGAGATATCCCGAAGATTAATTCACTTCTATATATATATAGCTGATAGATTGCAATATTCTACCTCCCCAACAAACCTCTCATTTTAAAAGATGAAGCCTGAATTTCAAATATGAGATAAGCAGCCCATTTAATTAGTTTAGGACTCTCCTATCTGTGGGTGGACAAATTCTATTTGTTACTCTGGAATACAACAGCTCCTTTTCATGTAAAGCTAAGAATGCAACACAATTTATTTTTCTTTCTACAAATTGTGTCGCTGAATATCTAGTTAAACTTGTTAGGAGAATACATGAAAAAGTACAGGAATACCATTTCTGGAGAAGAAACTGCACAAAACCAGCCTGGCTGCAAAATGTGTGTTTGTAAACACCAGATCACATTCTCAACTGTGTAGCTCCATGGACTTTGTCTAGTAAGGATTTGGTCTACTGATATTCTCGCAGATAAATATTAATGTACTCTTCCTTTTGTCTCTAAATAGTTGTCCCCAATACCAAATGCAGAAAGGAGGACAGATGAAGTTTGCCTGGCTAAGAATTCTAAATGGAGCCTACAGTATTTTCAAAAATACTAAAGAGCAAACTGTGCATATGGTGCTGACAAAAAGGGGCAGTTATTTTCATATGGGCAATCTCGCTTCTTCACCTTTCTTAAGACATGGCATTTATCTAAGGCCAGCTCTGCTGTGAATAAACAGAAGTTTTTGAGACCTTATCCTGTTCCTGGTAACACACATTTTGTACTTTCAGCAGCATCTGCAACCACATCTGTAGCTACATTTGGAAGACAATTAAAAATAGAGGAACAAGAAGGATCACATACTTTTTGGTCAGGTTATTTTGTTGTAGTTTAGGATTTTGCATTCCTGAGGTTGAGGGTTATACCCTTGAGGTATATAGCCTTGAGGTGACCAGTAGCAGCCTCTGAACTTCAGGGTTATAAAGGTGGTTTTGCTAGGGATGTGGGCAGAAGCTGCTGCAGGTCTGTGGAGGAGCCCAGTAAAATATTTCTCACTCATCTGCTACTACTAACTAATTGAAGTTTTCTTGGTCAAATAACCACACTGAAGCTGCTGAAGGGTGGTGATGGGCTTCAACAATGAAGGGCTTGTTTTTTGAGTGTGTCTACTATACAGTTTGGTAATTCTCAAGAAGTTTGTGTTGGCTTTTTCTTGGTGATTCCTATGGCCATTTAGTGGAAAGCAAATCTCTCCCCCTCTGCATCATGACACTGTGTCAGCATTGTGAGTGTTTCTACTCTTAGCATCCTTTTTTATCTGTCAGATATTGCATATCTCTGGCTAGCCAAATGAAGTTTTCTGTTAATTCCGTAAGCTGTTAGAGAATAACACTACAGAATTCAGCACAGCTGTGGGGTCATAGTGTGACATGCATTTGAAAGATAGACGTGAACAGCAAGGTAGGAAGCTCCTGATCTGCTGGGAAAAAAGAGCAGTCTATACAACATCTGTGGTGGGAAAGGAGAAACTATCACCTAATGCTGGGTGTGGGAAGCTCAAGGATATTCATGATACTTCAGACTGCTGGCAGGATGCCTTCTCCCAGCTGATCTCTGCCTAAGGCGGGCAGCAGGGGTGCCTTGTGTTTTATGTGGGGTAAAAAAAAAAACAAGCTAAATCATCATGCTCTGTTTGACTCCCTACAGCTTTGCTCCATGTGCTTCTGCTAGACAACATATGGCTTTATTATGAGACTCACCTTCAGCTTGGGAAGTATTTTTTCACTGCCTGGGACTTCTTTCACTCCCTTCTGCCATCTGTAACTGTGGAAGTTAAAGTCGTGTTGGTCTGGAGTATGTTCAGCATTAGTTGGTGAAAAACCTCAGAGATGAAGATGGCCAAGCTATTTTATTAGTAAAAGCCAAAGTGAATGTTCATATGGGAGAGATTAGTTACTGCTTTGCAGAGCAGTCACAGTGGTTTCTTCATAATCTTTTTTTTTTACATAAAAAATAATAATCTTCAAAGTTGTGTAACTCATGTTACACCTGATTTCGGTAAAGACTAATTGAATGTACTGTGCCTTTCCTAAAGCATTTTTGATTGACTTGTCTTTGTTCTCCACTTCAATCAAGGCATTTATTTGTGCTAAGTAATTTATTTGTGTTAATGAACATCTATTGACTCATCCATCCTATTGCACTGAAATTTGAGGTTTGTTGCAAATCAGGCATGGTTTAGCATACCTACAAAATAAAAGCATTTGGGGAATGTGGGTTGGTTATATGCCTACCATAAATAAAGGCACTTAGGAAATTGAAAGCACTGACTTTAGGCTGCTGGTTAGAGGAAAGCCCTTGTTTTCAGCCTGAGATGTGGCTCAGCTGTGTTTGTGGCACTGGCTATTTACAGCCATTTATACTCATATACAGATTTATAAATAGTTTACAGAAATATTGCTGCAGTTGAAGAAAGCAATCTTTATTTTTTTCAGCAGTGATGGGAAGTTGGGGAAGTTGTTGATAAAATGTCACAGACAAGGAATGAAGGTAAAACAGCTCTGCATGGAGCACGTTGTCATGCAGCTATGAGGAGATGGACATAGGATAATCCAGCCAGGATGTGGCTTTTCATTGCCCTTGAGGATCTGTTAGACTGGGGCAGCAGGACAACAACCTCTCCTTGACTCAGGAGGTCAGAAGAAGGACAACAGAGGTGTGGTTTGGATGTCCTGAGGGGGGGAAACTTTTGTTGGGACTGTTCTCAGTCAGAGGAGTTCCTCAAGGTCCCTGCCACTGACAGAAGAGCATTTGAGTATAGCTGAGGCAAAATGCCCAAGATTGGTATGAAAAGAGTGAGCTTTCCACCCCTGATGAGGAGCATCATCAGCTGCCTCTTCCCCCATCTGCCTTTCTGCTGGCCACACAGAGGCTCAGCTCTGATCACTGCTTATTTTGCCTCAGTCCTTCTGTTTGTCACCCTAGAAACACCTCCCTCCACACTAAGCTAGCTGGTCTCGCAGGGGTGAGAGTTTGGAGAGCTGTAAGAGAGCTTGTCAGGCTCTTCATTTC